>JAOQMS010000178.1:33213573-33229700 GCA_027563885.1 Erythroxylum longipes | reverse complement strand
TATAAAAGATTAAAACAAATTTAAATAAAATAAATTTTTTTTATTTTTTATTTAATGTATAATTATTTTTAATAATAAAATATTTATTTTATTTTAAAAATAAAAATTTAAAAATCCAAATAAATGTTCAACTAAATAACAAACTAAAAAGCTTTGAAGGGAGAAGAGGCAGGAGTGAAATTTTAAAAAAAATTAATAACTTAGACCATATATTTTTAAAAATTTTCGGTACTAACTTGTATATGGCTAGTATCAAACGAAACAGACCTGTACCGACTAGTTTTTACACTCGGTACATAAATACCTTTATTTCGTACTGTTCTTGGCTTGTACGGTACGTATTACTCAATACCAACCTGTACAAAACAAAATTCCAATCTCTGATTAGGAATATCAATGAATTCGATAACGGAGCCTTTAGATCGTGCTATTCAAATCTGGTCCTAAATTTAATCAAGTTTACATTGTATGTGCAATCTCACACATGAATTTAAATATAATGTTTTAAATATCATATTAGAAGTTAAATCATAAAATAAGAAAGTTAAAGTTTACATAACTAGTATTAGACTATTATAAAATTAGGTACAAATTGAATAAAATTAAAATTTTAAAATATGATTGAAAGAGATTATCCTTATTTATTGAAAGATTCGAAATTTAATTATACAATAGATTGTTAAATAAAAATTAATTATTTTATTTTAATTTATAAGCACCTATTAATTTACAAAAATCGATTAATTAATTAATAAACTGATTGATTTTTAACAAAAAAGTTATTAAAGTAAATCAAAATAGAAACGCTACTAAAAAAAATTGATCTATTCAAAAATTTTATGGTTGAAGTGACCGAATCAGTTAAATTAATTATTACTTAAAAACATCGCTTAAACTATATCTTTTATCAAACAATTCCATTTTGCAGTTTAGAAAACTAAATACTAAAAATTCAATAAGTTAAGTTAATTAATAGTATTTTAAAAATTTATAATTTCTTTTCCCTGTTTTCTCTTTTTCTATATTATATAAAAAGAATTGAAGATAACTTATAAGTATCATGTTTATAAATTGAGCAAAATTCTTGTTAAATATAATATATTAAACATAATCTATAAATTCTTACTTTATTTAATTTTCCATCCAGTTAAAAAAAAGATGACTTTATAGGGTAATCTAAGCCATTAGAAATTTTTAATTTAAAGAAATAAATAACCACAAAATAAGCCTTTATTGGAATTCCTCAACCGTTAAGATTTTATACTCTTCATTTATATAAAGCAGTCTGCAGTCTGATCATGTTCCATGCACTTTTTAAGCTTTCACGCCATCCTCTAAACATTGGTGCTCGCAGAAGCATTAGGAAGCTAAAAAGCTGAAGGATAGAGAGAAGATCACTCCCAAGTTCTCCCAAACACTTCAATGAACTAGAATGGCACTTGAAACATCAACACCCCAAGAACTGCTTGAACTTGAGAAAAATGGTCGAGCTGAAAGAACCAAGTGGGTGCTCAGTGCTCCTGACCCACCAAGTCTATGGCGTGAGCTTATGGATCTGGTTCTGCCTGAAGGTAGAAAGCTTCCGTCTCTTGTCAAAAATGGTGGGTTCAAGCCCTTAGTCTGGTTTCACGCAGTGTTTCCTATCCTTTGCTGGTCTCGAAACTACACGGCAAGAAAATTCAGGAACGATCTTTTAGCTGGTCTAACTCTTGCTAGCCTCTGCATTCCTCAGGTGTGCACTGTCAGGTTTTTTTAAAGAACTTGAGGTTTCTTTGCTTAATAATATGAAAAATTTTCATGCAGAGCATTGGGTATGCTACTCTGGCAAGTCTTGATCCTCAGTATGGACTTTGTAAGTTACAGTATTGAATTTTAGCTATCTGAAGCAAGAAATTCGTGTGTGGTCTTCTTCTTCTTCTTCTTCTTCTTCTTCTTCTTTTTCCTGAAAGTGCTTGTTTTAATCAGATACAAGTGTCGTCCCGCCATTGATATATGCTGTTATGGGAACTTCAAGAGAGATAGCAATCGGACCTGTCGCTGTAGTTTCTTTGCTTTTGGCTTCAATGATTCAGAAAGTGGAAAATCCTGTGGAGAATCCAGTTGCTTACAGGAATCTTGTTCTTACCACGACTTTTTTTGTTGGAATATTTCAAGCTATCTTCGGACTGTTCAGGTTAATGGACTAACAAAATTTGCAGAAACTTTCTGGGATTCAATCCGATCGAAATAATTTCTAACCTAACATATATTTCCTGGTTTCATATATTTACAGGTTGGGATTTCTGTTGGATTTTCTTTCTCGTTCTGCAGTTGTTGGGTTCATGGCAGGAGCTGCAATCATCATTGGCCTTCAACAGCTAAAAGGACTACTGGGTCTTACTCATTTCACCAACAAAACTGATATTATTTCCGTCCTTAAAGCTACCTGGATATCACTACATCACTCGGTGATTATTTCCTTGTTCTCGTCATGTGTTTCATAAGCTTTTTCGAACAGTTTTATGTACGTTTTGAACTTATTGTTCATTCCATTTTTGTTCTTTGTTTGACAGTGGAATCCTCTAAATTGCATTCTTGGATGTTCCTTTCTATGTTTCATTCTGATCACTAGATTCGTGGTATGTTCTAAACTTCTTATACCCCTTTCTCTTGGGTTGTTGCTATGATCATATCAGTCCACATGTTTCTACTTCTGTCAGGGAAAGAAGAAGAAGAAGCTGTACTGGTTACCAGCCATGGCTCCTCTGATATCTGTGATATTATCAACTCTGATTGTTTACTTCACAAGGGCTGACAAAAATGGAATCAACATCATAAAACACATCAAAAGAGGCTTAAACCAAAGCTCAATCCATCAACTACAGTTCCATGACTCGCGTACTATGGATGCTGCTAAAATTGGAATTGTTGTTGCTGTTGTTGCTCTAGCTGTAAGAAATGATTACTAGAATCAAGCTTTATAAAGCTATTGACTCTAAGTTTTGTCTAATTCTCTTCATTTTCTTGAAATCTCCAACCACCACAGGAAGCTCTTGCAGTAGGCCGGTCTTTTGCTTCCATTAAAGGATACCAAATCGATGGAAACAAAGAAATGATTGCCATGGGAGTCATGAACACTTTAGGATCTCTCTCTTCTTGCTATGTTGCAACTGGTGCGATATTTTATTCAATCTACATAGAATCTGGTCTGGATAATAAACTTCCATCAACCAACCTTGGAACTTGTCTTCTTGCAGGTTCCTTCTCGCGCAGCGCAGTGAATTTCAGTGCTGGATGTGAAACTGCAATGTCAAACATTGTGATGAGCATAACAGTAATCATATCTCTGGAATTGTTCACCAAGCTCTTGTACTTCACTCCCACTGCAATTCTTGCTTCTATCATACTTTCTGCACTTCCAGGACTAGTTGATCTTAACGAGGCTTACAAGATTTGGAAGATTGATAAACCAGATTTCCTCGCTTGCATTGGAGCCTTCTTCGGGGTGTTATTTGTGTCTGTTGAAATCGGCCTACTTGCTGCAGTAAGATCCTCCATTGTTTTGATATTTCGAGCTAAACCAACCAGCACGAGAAGTGTTCATGTATGACAATTCACTAAAGTTGAACTTGAGATTGTTGCAGGTGACAGTATCATTTCTGAAGATCATTATCACAACAATTCAACCTGGCATAGAAGTTCTTGGAAGAATTCCAGGAAGTGAAATCTTCTGCAATGTTGATCAATATCCTATGGCAATCAAGCCAAATCCTGTACTGGTACTCCGATTCAGATCAGGATTGATTTGTTTTGCAAATGCCAACTTCGTTAAAGAAAAGTACAAAGGACTCGTACCCCTTCTCTAACCTTCAAACAGCTTCCTCTACTTTTCTTAATCTTGTTCATCTTTGTTTTCAGGATAATGAAACTAGTAACAGAAGATCAGGAAGATGGAAACACCAAACAAAATGGGAAAATCAGTGTTCAGCTTGTGATACTTGACATGTCCAGTAAGTGTCAGGTTAATGAACAATGAGAAATTCATGAATTTGTATGCCATTAATCTTATGATAACATCTGATGAGTATTTGGCAGATTTAGTGAACATAGACACATCAGGAATCGCTTCTCTGCAGGAACTTCATAAAAATCTGATCTCAAATGGAATTGAGGTACACTGATAGAACATTATATGTGGAATCTCATCTTATTACAAACCACCTGAGATTCTTTACTTTTTGTCTAAAGCTGGCTTTCATAAACCCAAGATGGCAAGTGATTCACAAGCTAAAATTAGCCAACTTTGTGGAGAAGATTAGAGGAAAGGTGTTCTTGACAGTGGAGGAAGCTGTGGATGCATGTTTGAATGCCAAAATCTCAAGCATTTAGCTAACTATAAGCTTTATCTCAGATTGCTTAATGTGATTCCCTTGTGAGGAGATAAATAAGGACTTTTCTTACAAAGAATGGTTGTAACAAATCCCATGAGTGGAACACTTGCACTAGTATGAAAAATAAAAGAACAATGAGTTTAGTATAGTTCATGTGTTACCATTGACTCTTTTAATCCTTTTTTAGTTTTAATATAGCTTTATATATGGTTTGGTACATTCAATAATGTATTTCTTAATTTTTAAAATTATTAATAATTCTCCTATAGTTTTAGTTTATAACACTTTTTATGTCAGCAACTTTTGTTAAAAACTCTAACTTCTGACTCATTTCTATGTAATCCTACTACTTTTTTTGGTGATTGAAAATAATTATTCAACATCAAAAAATATTTTTAAAAAAAAGATAACATTGTATTAGATATTTTTATACTGAAATTCAATTAAAATTAAAAATTTCAAAGAATCGAAGATTTAAAACCAATGATTAGAAAATTCAACTGGTTTGATACATTAACATAAAAACTTTGAACCTTTTAACTTTTCGGTTCAATTTACTTTAACAACTCTTATTATTAAACACTGTAATTTATCAATTAATGTCAATTTTCGTAAATTAATAAGTTCTTATCAACTAAAATAAATCAATTAATTTTATTTAATATTTTTAATTAAACTTTAAATTTTTTGGTATATAAGAACAATATCTTTTAATTATATTTTAAAATTTTTAATTTTATTAAACTTTTATTTTATCTCCAATTTTCAAAACCTTAATCTAAAAGACTCCATCCCAGTAAGTGCGTGCTAAATATCTAATATATATATATATATAGTCAAAAAACGGTCTAGGTTCAATGAATCTTAACATAGTGCGCAGTATTATGGATATGGCACTTGGAGAAATAAAAGAGGCACCACATTTTGTGCATTTCATAAAATGTCGTCTAGATTCGCTGTACCTAAGCGTTGTTGTGTCTTTGGGGGTGCTGTGTTCATGATGGATGTGGCGAAGGGGGCCCAATCGGTGGAGTAAGTCTGTCTCAAAGCTTCATAATTCAAAAGATCAATTATTTCGACGGAGTTACAATTTATTTAAATAATAATAATTTGAACAGAATAATTACAAAATTGAATTTATTATTTAATTTTAAATTATAAACATAGTTTATGATTCAGTATTTGTTAATAATTTATTTAATATATACTTAAAAATACAAAGTTCATTATTAAAAATCTTAATTTGAAAAGAAAGCATATTTCATTTGTCTCACCATAAAAATATTGTTAAATAATTTAGAATAATTAATTTTATGTACATATTAAATAAATTATTTTTACTAAACATTAAATATATGTTAGTAAGTGATTAAAAGGTTGTTGATAAACTGTAATGTGCTTAATATTGGATGTAGGGATGAATTTCTCTAACACCCCTTTTGTGCCTTTTAACAACAATAGCAATAATGTCCTAATAAGAATTTCACTAAGATGTGGTGTTTGAAAAAATTCAAAGGTATGTAATCTTATCTTTAATTAGTAGTGATGTTGTTTTTAATAGACCTATTGAAGAAAAAAAATTTGAAAACGGTTGAAAGAAAACAATAGCTAAATACATAAATAAATAATTGTACAAATGAAGATAAAAATAAAGATAACGATAGAAGTAAGTAAATAAATAAAAAGATAAGAAAGAAAACAAATAAGTAAATAAAACAATCAAATAATAAAAGAATATGAAATAAATAAATAAATAACTAAAAGAGCTGGTGTAAATACATAAAAATTTGAAAAAAAGGTTCAAAAAGTCTATGAAAATAAAAGAACCTCTCTATATAGAGTCCTTTATTTATATCCTAGTTTGCCAAAGTTTCCTGTTAAGTGTTAAGTCCTCGGTAAGCTCTAGTAGAATAATATTATTCTTGATCACCTCTTCCTAAGTCTTTTTGGATCATCCTCGTCTTTTTTACATTCTCTAAGTATAATCTTCTTGCATCTTCTCATTAGGGTGTCAGGATGTCTCCTCTTAATATATCAAAACTACCTAAGCCTTGTCTCCCTTAATTTATTAATAGTGTTAGCCATCTTCAACTTGTCTCTAACCACTATATTTCAAACCTTATCTTTTCTTGTAAGGATGCAAGTTCAATGGAGCACCAACATCTCCGTCATTGTTAAATTATGACTATGCACTTATTTAATAGGCGAACACCCTATAAAGCATGGCTAGACTGATTGTTAAATAATAAAATTTATCTTTTAACTTAAGTGATATCTTCTTATCACATAAATTCTAGAAGCACCCCTCTATTTAAGCCATCTTGATTTGATACGATGAACTATATTGTCATTTATCTTGCTACTACTTTAAATGATAGATCCAAGGTACTTAAAACAATCTTTCTGTGGCATAATTCTGTACCAATCTTGATCTCCACATCAATTGTAACCTTGCGACCTGAAAAGTTATACTTTAGATACTCAGTCGTAGTCCTGTTCAACTTAAAGTCTTTTAAATCTAGTATATCCCTCAAAAGTTCTAACTTGGCATTAATACTTTATTTAATTTTATCTACCAAAACAATGTCATCAACAAATAACATAAACCAAGATATATTTATTTGAATATTCTTGATAAGCTCATCCATAACTATTGTAAATAGGAAAGGAACTCAACGAGGATCCTTATTGTAGTATGATGTCAATAGAAAAATACTATGTATTTTCTCTTATTGCCTTTACTCTAGTCATAACATCTTCATGCATATCCCTAATAACTTGTATATAAGCAACAAGAATTTTTTTAGCTTCTAAACACCTCGACATGATTTTCTTAGGTATCCTATCATAAGCTTTTTATAAATCAATGAAACCTTGTACATGTCCCTCTGGCTGTCCCTAAATTATTTCATTAATCGTCTAAGGAGATGTGCGACTTTTGTCATAGACATCCCTGGCATAAAATTAAATTGATTATTTAAGATAAGTGTATCATTTCTCACTCTCTTCTTAATCAGACTCTCTCATAACTTCATGTTGTGATTCAGTAATTTAATGTCTCTATAGTTATTACAACTTTAGATGTCTCCTTTATCCTTATAAAGAGGGATTAGTGTACTAAATTTCTATTCATCTAGTATTTTGGTGGACTTAAGGATCATATTATAAAACTTGGTTAACCAAGTACGAACGTCCTCTCTTAGACTCTTCCGTACATATATGGATAACTCATCAAATCCTATTGCTCTTGCACTATTTATCTTACTCAAAGCTCCTCTAAATCTAATTTATTCTCTCGTGATACGTAGGCAACAGTGAAACTACAATTTTTCTTAAGAGTGTTAATATTATGCGAGAAAATGTTGTTATCTCCACTTACATTAACCCATGATGTTTTTTATTTCACAAGCACTTGTCCTACTTCAATCTTTATACAACAAACTTGATCCAAATCCTTTGCTTTGCATTTCCTAGCTCTAGCTAATTTAAAAATATATTTTTTTCCATTCTTAATAGGCAACCTTCTTGACCTTCATCTTATTTTAGACTTCTTCATTAGACCACCAAAATTCTTTCTTATTACCTTTAACATCTGCTTCTAGTTTTCATACTTGTTCAGACATTATGTTATTCCTAAGTTGTACCTTATAACTTTTATTTATTAATTCAACCTTTACTTTAAAAAACTCATAACTCTTAAATAATTTATCATGTTAGTGGAGGTCTTTCCTAAATTGGAAAGGGGAATTATATTTTCTATTTTACCTAACAAATATTTTTTAATAAAGAATTGATAAATATTAACTTTGTAATGCACACCAAATAAAATGAGTAAGTTAACAAATTAAGCTATTAACCAAACTAAAACAATTCTTTTGTTCAAAACAGAAAAGATATGTCATTTTACAAATTGTAATGATTCAATTTTGATTTGCATATAATAAAGTACATGAAAACCAAGGTTTAAAATAATCACAAATTTGATTGGTAATGCATGAATTTATGTTGTTAGAACCTAAATATAATATTTTGATAATAAAATTTAAAATAATTTGTATTTTATGCACACTCTAAATATAGTAACTATAAATTTTGTTAATATATTTTTATTAATAAAAATATTGTGTAGTAGTAGACTCTACAATATAATATAAAAATAATATAAAATATTCATTTTAAAATATTTAAATTAATAAATTTTATTTTATTGTAGAATTATATTTGCAAATCATAAATGAACATCACCTGCGAAGAATCAGTTATTCGTACGTGTCCTAAAAGAATAGAGTAGTTATGTACACTTAAAAAATGTAACCTTGATCAACTAGTATTTGTTATGTACAAATTACATGTAACCTTGAGGATGTGATAACCTCAAAAAGAATTTGACTAAAAGAAGAATTTAATCAACTAATTATGGGAATCGAAAGTGGTCATCAAATATCGACATTCCATCTCCAAGCCGTTCGTAAGAAACCCAGGACGAGACCTTCCATGGATTCAGAACACGGTCTTTTCTAACGTTGTACTTCCATTTTTGTTGTTTATGGTTCAGAGATGGGGATCTCCAAGCATTCATGGTGGTCATCTGAGCAAAGATTGAGAGTGCTTGAGTAACCTGTGAAGAGAGTTTGTCTCTCGGGCTCTGCACAATAATCTCTGCACTCCTTCTGTCATCTGCTAAACCAATTTAACAATTTGAAGATTGTTCATGTCTGCCATTTTCTTGACTCAGAAATATGAAGATAACAACTTCACAGGTACCTTGTTTATGTTTCCTCTTGAATAAGGTACTGCTCTTTGATGTCCAACCGTAGTAGGAGGAGATTTTCTGGCGCTGGTTTCTTCCCTGCTAACTTGTAGCTTTCCATTACTTCTACTCCTTGTTGTAATAGAGGGAGGGTTGTGGTGCCATTTTCGATTTAAATCAGCAGGAAGGCTAGATTCCTAGTTAATTAGCAACATAGAAACACCCCAAGACTTCATCTATTAGAACTCATCATGACATGGTTTCTAATTGGAGATGAAGAATTATAGATGGTAATGAGTTTTACCAGGAATAGAACTGTAGCACAATGTTTCACGACCTCCAAATTCATACGAACATCATCCAGACTTCTGTGATATGTCAAAACCATAATGATTACTTGTAATTACCTATGTCAATGCAAGCGACGCAAACCTTAGTATATATCTACCTATGTTTCTGCTGTCCTAGCCCAAAGTAGGATGCCAAAGTTGCCATCTGAAAATCCAAAACAAAATCTTCAACATTTTCCAGGAAAATTTAATGCTGAAAGAAAAGAAAGTTGCACTTAATGCCGAGTTGCAACATGTAATAGAAATGCACCTTCATATTGCCAGCTCTACGACCAAACTTCTGGGACAAAACGCCTAAAGAATCAATCAATCCAACAGGAACTGGCGGAGACCTACCAATCTCTGCAAACGCCTCTCTGATACGAGCACAATCGAATCTTTGTATGTTATGTCCTGCCCATATTCGACCGTTAAGAATGCTGAAAATCCTGTCAGCAACATCCTCAAACACCGGAGCACTTGCAACAGCTTCGCGCGTTATCCCATCACGTCGACAAGACGTCAACGACACGACGGACAGGTCCGAGGGTCTAATGAGGGTACTGTAACTCTCAAGCTCCACCAGTTTTCTCGGACAAACGATGATTGCACCGAACTCCAATACCCAGAACCGCTGTCCCCTTTTGTTGGGGACTGTTGTTTCCAAGTCAAAGAACACAATCTCTGATGATGATGAGCATGAATTGTTAGAGGTTTCCATATTTGTACCTACCTATTGGTTGGTGAGTTCAGGGTCTATAGCTCTATTCTTGTCGTTGGGTACTCATATAAATGGTTTGAGTTAAAAGGAGAAGTAGTAAAAGAAGAGAATTCTTGGGGTTGGAGGTTGATTGTCTTGTGGTTCAAGTCAAATAGGGTTTGGATGGAGGAGTTTCTTATCTTCTTGGTGATGTCTTGTTCATGGCATTTCCAGACAGATAATGGAATATCCGTAGTTGTAAATTAACAAGTAGGGGTTGCTTTGTGTCTAACCATTAGGATCTACAGGACCTCTTGTTACAATCTTCAAGTTCCTTCATCCTCAAGTCTATAGGCTTGTTTGTACGTAGAGCATGGTTTTCTGGGTGTTATGAAACACGTATCTTTCCAGGATGGATATGGTGGAATATTATGGAACACAAACATGGCAAGTTAGACCATCACGTCAAGCCACCGTCAAGCGGCCAATTCCTCCTCCTCTTCTTTCTTGCTCTTCTTGTAAATCTTCTGTTAACGTACGTATAGGGACTATGAATACCCCGTCTAGAGCATATCTTATTTCTTTCCCTTTGACATTTTGTAATTCTAATTCAAGGAAAAATATTATAAATATATATTTTCAATAGATTAATATAGGCCTATTCAATTGGAATCGAACTTTGAAAAGTTCAAACTTAAAACGAAATCAAAATTTCTATAATTTAAATTTGTAAATTAATAGATTAATAAAGACAATAATGAGAAATCAACATTTAATTAAGATTTAAAAAGGTTCCTTTAGTTGACTCTAAAATCCAGGCAGGACTTTGACCAAGACAAAAGCATGACAGCCTCAATGGTTACATCACCTGTGTCATAGATCATTAGGGATGACATTTGAACCTGGGCTGTATCTGGCCCAATTTGAGGTTAACGGCCATGTTTTGTTGACCAAGATTTGTATTGGGCCTCAACTCAATTTTGTCAAAAAATTGGACATCATATTGCACAATAAATTAAATAACATTATTTTGCAAAAATGACATCATTTTTGCTTTTTTAATTAAAAATTTTCAAAAAATACTTAGGCTCGGCCGAATCTAACTGGACTAAGTTGAGCTTGAGCTCAGGTTCAATCCCAATCAAGCCGCGAGGTTGATGATTCATAAAAATGACAATAAGTCAGGTCAAGCCTAGCTAAGCATACCAAGCCTAACTCCTAGTAGAAATGATCAGGCCAGGCTAGGCTTAAACTTGGGCAGGCTCAAGTCCAGCCTAACACATTGCCATCCAATCATCATCCCAACAGCCTTTTCCGTTTCGACTTGCGTCAATTATATGCATAACCAAAAATTCCATCGACACAGCGTATGTTTACTGTAACAATGAACCTTTTTCTTGAATCTGGACTTTCAGGTTTGCCTCCAAAGTCAAATTACTAGCAACATGCTTTTCTACGGAACGCCTTAAATGGCAAGAATGAGCTTTTGGCACTTGGTTCCTAAATTCTTCTTCAAGATTTTATCTTCATATGATTACGCTTTGATAAAGTTGTTAACTCTGTTCAATAATATCAAAACATATAATCAATAAATTATAAAAGAAAAAGAAAATTAGCAATGGAACTTTTATTTGACACTTCTCAATTTGAGAGACTCAAATCAGTTTATATCTGCAACAAAATAGCTGAATGAAGCAGCGAGGTATGATTTTACATCTAAATTCTGGTACAGGATGAATCGAAATCATCAGGTGCGACCCGAGAGATCCAGTTGTTGAGCGTGCGCTTGATGTCGGAATGATTAACGTATGCCAATTCATACATACTACACAAATTCACCACAAGGGTCTCATTGAGAGCAACTGTAGGAACCCTTTCCAGGGAATTTTCCAACACCTTAATTGAATCAGATAAATCCCTCAAATACATCAAGCAAATCGCCTTGTTATTGATTGCTACCACATCTTTATGATCCCTCTCAATGCACTCTTCATACTCCCTCACAGCAGACACATAATCCTTCCCAACCAAATACACCAAAGCTTTGTTCCTACTCACCAGATTCCTCAACTCAACCTCACTCAACAAACATCCATCATCTTCACCACTCTTCCAATCATTCAACAATTTCTCCACCTTATCAAAAGACTCTTTAGCACCATCAAGATCCCCAATTTGCATCTGAATGTACCCTAATTTGGACACCAGAACCGGGTCCAGAACCCCCCCAGAGATCAATTCGGCAATCAAATTTAAACAAACCCCATGCTCTTTACTGCTCAAGTGCTGACTGATTATACTATTCATAACAAGAAGCTCTCTTTTCTTCCAAACCCTAAGAGAAATACTAGACTCCTCAAGACCTTGTCTTTCCTTGATCTTTCCACGAACATAATCAAGCAACAAATAGAAACGATCCAAACCTTGTTGGCGATTACCTAATTTGATAGGGATCAAGGCGTTAAGCCATCGGAGAGAAAAGGGGACCATGGAACCGGACCGATTGGGGTAGATTTTGGGATAAGTCTCGTATCGATAGTGGTGGCTGTCCAAGTCCTCAACAATGTCGAGCTCGGCGAGAGCATCCTTGAAACGGCGTAGTTTGGCGAGGGCGAGGACGCTGTAAGCTAGATAGGTGAGGTGGTCGTGTGGGGTGGTGAGGAGAGACTGGGAACGTGCTCGTGAGACATTCTCGAGGATGGCACGCCAACTGCCTCGGTTGGCCAGGTCTTGGAGAGAAGACAGGTCGTGGGCTAGATCGTTCAGATTGCCGAATCTGTTAGAGAGTGGATCTATTGTTGGGACTGGTTCGGGTTTTGCGTCGGTATCGGAATCCATGGTAGGCGCCGTGTACGGTTTTTAGGGATTTGTCTGGATGTTAGATGATGGAGCTTTTCGCTTCAATTGAGGAAAGGGGGAAAACGGGGTACATATCTAAGGGCTTAACCCAAAATGAAAATTAAAGGGTCCAAACTTCGAATCAAGGCCCATTTATAACTAGTAGCTCTTAATTAGAAAAGCTACACGAGACGAAGAACATACAACAGTGACACCATAATATCTACATCATTATTCAACTCAGTAGTGCAGATTTCACATTAAGTCCATTTAGCACAATCACGAGGTTTACAAGGACTATTACGCCACTGTTACTTGCAGCTAAAAAAAAACTAAAATCAGACTGAACTGAGACCAACATCATCATCACTCAAATACAAAATATGACATATAGTCGCATTACTTACAGGCCACGGGAGTATTCAATCTCAGCCGTTGGCTTAACATGAGGCATAGGAGACAAGCCACAAGTTCCATCCTCCTCCATAAGCGCCGCACACGATTCTTCAGCCGTCGGATGATCAACACCGCCTGAAGGTATGCCCAAGATACTTTCGTAAGCACCCGTCGGATGAATCCTTGGAAATGCCAAGTAAATGCTATGCACAACAATTTTCAAGTTACGCATCACCTCAGGCAGTTTTATCCTCACATAGTTAATCCTCATCGGTACGCCAGCTAATCCACCTACACCGGAGCTAGTAACTACCAGAGACTGTCCTCTCTCCAGACTCGGAAGGACGGTCCCGACGGGAAGCTTCTCCAACTCAGCGATGGTCAGGAAATAGTCAGGCACGATGTGAAACCTTATACTGCTAATATATGCATGTGATCCAGAGAAGATCGACACGTCGTCTAGAGCAAAAATCGTCATGTTGCTCAGGTTTACTAGCTCACCATACTTCACTTTCAGCGCCAGAGAGAGGACGCTGAAGCCATTGTTGCGGAGCCTGAGCATAGCGTCACGAAGCATCAAGCGCATGATCGCGGACGGAGACTGCACCAGAGGATGATGTTGAATCTGGTGAGGTAACCCGCGCTCTGGTTGCTGAAACGGAAAAGCCAGTGAGCTCAACCTTTCGATGTCGCAAGAAAACGGTGAGAGAGGTGCGACGAAGCCTTGAATCCCGTGGATTACTACGAGGCCGTTGTTGAACAGATCCGGTTGTGTGATCTCCACCCCTCCGATGAAAACCCTGACAGTGGAGGAGGAAGCCGCTGTGGTGTTAGTGATTGTACTACTGGTGACGGTTATGCAACGGCCGGGACTTAGGGTTTCGACTTTGGTCCCAAAGGCGAGCTTACGGAGATAATCGATGGTGAAAAGACCAGGAACAATGTGTTCGCGGAGGAGGTTCGGGATGGAGCAAGAGAAGCACGAACGGATAGAGGAATCGGAAGGAGCGAAGAGAGTAGAAGGACCTGACCAGGCGGCGACGGAGGAGTCGGCGGAGAGCGACGGAGCTGCCATTGCGAGCTCGTTGAAGCCGAGATGAGAAAGTATGGGACCGAGAAGAGCATTGTTAGAGAAAAGCGACTTTTCATGGAAATCATGAGAGACCGTGTCCGTCATCGTCGGCGGTGGCGACGAAGTGGCGGAGACAAATGAGGAGGAGGAAGACTCGAACACGGAATTAGTGGCGGTTACCCGAGAGAGGCAGAGAGAGAGAACCAAAATAGCTAAGATAACCGCAACTTGCAGAGAGGCTCTCGCCATTTTCGAACAATCACTAGTGAAGTGAAGGTGACAATACTTATACGGGGGCTATTTATAAGGTTGATCAGAACTCTTCGAGAACAGCTCGTGAGTGAAATGAACGCCTGAGTACGCGCGTGAAGTCTGGAAATATGGAATTCCCCCCCAAAGCATAACGGTTTGCGTGAGTTGGTTCTTTGTTTCTGTTAGTTTTGGCGGGAAACTTAAGAAGCTGTGGTATGATGGATGGCCAATCGGACGGCTATGATCATTCGAAATATTGCGGGTGAAATTGTTTTGTGTTGCTTTATGGGCTTGGACCATTGGCCCGAAATATAATGTAGTGGTAGTTAATAATAAATTAAATAGTACTTAATATTTTAAATTTTGATTAATTTAATATTAAAAATTAATAAAATATTTCCTAACCTTGAACTTTATAATGACATTATCTCGTATATGCATTTAACACCAGTAAGTACAATTAAGCACATTTATTTTCTTCCATCATAGTTTATTAGGCAGTAGTGGCTTATGTCTAATCTCTGCCCCGAGATCTTGGAACATCCTACGTTGTTTTGGCCTAAAGTCTTCAGAGTAACTAGCTGGCTGCTATGAAAAGGTCGAAACAATTCAATCTTTTATCAAGATGTATCACTCTATTTACAAGAGGCCACTGTCCTTTGGAGAGTGATCCGGTCCTATAACTCTACATCCAGTACCATAGAGGAGAATAGCAACAAGCCAGCAAGAGAATGGAGGAATGTTCAATGGCACTAGCCCCTGCATCGTCATCGTCATCGCTCAGTTTGGAATCTCACAATAAAGCAAGATCCGGAAAGATTTGATAGTACGCAACCTTATCCTTACACAGTAAAATGTTGTTTTTTGTAGACTTACATGTAAATGTGATAATAATAATAATGAAAAGGTGAAAGTGTAAAAATGAATATATTAAAAAGCAAAAGGATAAAAGGTAAAAGATGAAAAGGGTAAGAATAAAAGTGTATATATTAAAATATGAGCTAAATGAAAAGGAAATAAATACGTTACTTAACACTGATGGAACTTCCAAAGGCAACCCAGGCATGGCGGAGCAGGGCTGTTGAGAGATGATAATAGAGTTTGGGTGGGAGGATTTTTACATAATATAGGTTGCACTAATTCTGTAGTAGTTGAACCATGAGCGATCCGATTTGGCCTCAACCTTGCATGGAACAAAGTCATTCACAGATTACCTCCGGAAGTAGACTCTCAACTCGTCGAGTCTATGATTAGAAGGAACTGAATATGATGGGATTGAATGGGGCGCCGCTTAAGGATATAAAAGATCCATTAAGTCATAACTGGGTGGTTCTTCTTAGTCGTGTATATCGAGAGGCTAACCAGTGTACCAACTGGCTTTCAAATTATGCCCTTTCTTTATCGGTAGGGCATCATAAAT
>JAOQMS010000178.1:33196227-33213473 GCA_027563885.1 Erythroxylum longipes | reverse complement strand
TGTATATCGAGAGGCTAACCAGTGTACCAACTGGCTTTCAAATTATGCCCTTTCTTTATCGGTAGGGCATCATAAATTGGATAGTATCTTGAGAGGTTTAGGATATTTACCGTTTGGTGATGTGATAGGGACCACCATGTCCCGTTATTGTCTTTTACGATCTTAATAAATTCAAGCGAAAGTCCCCAATTGAGCCAAAAAATATAGTATTTAATATTTTAAATTTTAATTAGTTTAATATTAAAAATTAATAAAATATTTCCTAAGCTTGAACTTTATAATGACATTATCTCCTTCATGCATTTAATACATTTATTATCTTCCATCATAGTTTATTAGGTATAATATCCATTAAAAGTAAAGTAATAACTTCTTGGAGGCATAATCATGTGACTTTCTTTTTGGTATAATAAAAACACTATCTCCTCGTATTAATTACTTAATTAAAAGCTCTTAATAACAAATATAAGTTACAAACTGGTCCTCACAATTCACAATCCAATATTCAATTACAATGGGTAGGAAAATACCAATGAGAAGGATAGAGAACACTACTAGATGTCAAGTCACCTTCTCTAAAAGGAAGAGTAGCCTACTAAGAAAGGGATATGAAATTTGTGTTCGTTGTGATATAGATATTGTGATTATTGTGTTCTCACCTTCAGGTCGATTAAGTTCCTTTTGTAGCAGAAAAAGGTAATTAATTATTTATTTATTTTCACAGTTATTTTCTTAATTTATTAAATTTTGTATTTTTTTTCATTTATGACAGGATTGAAGAAGTGATTGAAAGATATATCAATCTTCCAACGGAGGAAAGACACCTGTATTATATTTTTAATCTTTTATTTTTAGTAGTTATTTCATAAAATATTAAATTATTGTTATTTAATAAAAATTAATTCATACATTTTTTTCATCTTTAATGGGATTAATGTTGATCGTAAAAGCTATATAACGGATATTCAGGTATTTTTTTTGAACCACTTCGTAATTTATTGAATTATTTTTTTAATTGAGTTATTTTTATGAAATACTTATACGAGATTTTTATTAAATTGTTGTTGTTATTATTATTTATATTTAGCGAAAAATACACAAAGTAAGGCAGCTCGAGCATATCAAAGGCGAGGAAACCAAATTAAGTCATGCCGAAAATTAGTTTGTTTCTTTCCTTTTCTCAGCCTCTTTATTTTTTAAAAAGATCTTTGCATATAATTGTTGTTATTAATTGCGTAATTACTTATAGTACTGTTTCATTTACTTTTGGATGCATTGGTCAAATACGTTTTCAATGGTTCTTCTAGTATCAAGGTCAGTACATAGTTACATATGTTTGTATCTCATTCCTCCTTTAAGTAAGTTTCAAAGAGTATTGAATAAGTATATTTTGGTGTTTGTGTTACTACGAAGTAGCATCTTGAGCTGAGGATTAAGGAGGTTGAAACACAAATGGAGTTGCTCGATGATGATCTCAAGTAAGTAACGATCTTTGAAATTATATTTTAGATAAACAATTTTAAAAAATATTAAATTATAAATCAAATATTAAATATATTTCAATTTGTATTTTATAAAATTAAATATTATAGGATCTTAATTAGCGACGAATCTTAATTATTTTAAAATTTTACCTTTACGTGAAATTTGCACGAGTGTTTGAAATAATTTAATATTTATTAAGCAAAAAATAAAAATTATTAGAGGAGGAAATTATATTTTCACATTTTTTAAAGCTAAAAGCATGAGAAGTCATAAAAATTAGAATATATGTTCAAATATCATCAAATTTTATAAAATACTTCAAAAAATTATTTTGAATATAATCATAAAGTTTATATGAACACTTTTTAGTTATTTTACTACTAATATTATATAATTAAATGTAATTTAAAAAAAAATCATACTCTCTAGTGTTTCAAAATAATTGTTGAGATATATTTTACAAAATTGAGGATATTCGAAATAATATAATTGGAGATGACAATTGGGTCTCGACTCGGTCTAGCTCTTTCCAGCCCGACCTGAAATCAACAGTGAGCCCCGAGTTAATATATAAACAAAACGACGTCACATCAAAAAATGACGTCGTTTTTGTATTTCTAATATTTTAAAAAATAGTTTGTGTTGGACTAAGTCAGGCTCATGCCCTTTGCCTCGAGCCTAATCAAACTTCGACCGAGCCTATTGTCATTCCTAAATAGTAAATATAGCTTTATACTTCCAGCAAACTTTATGGTTTGACCTCTTGCAACTCATATGCTTTGATCGTTTTGCTCTAAAGGAACTACGAGCCCTGTTTAGAGCATGAAGACGACGCGAGTCTTGCCCAGATCTTGTTGTGTGAGAAAAACCTGAAATGCTCTTTACGACGAATCATAAGTAGAAAAGTATGTTCTAACACATGTGCTTACACTCTAGCATCATTGATAATCGAGTCTTCGTTCTTATATTTATCATCTTCTTTTGATAGAAAATACTGCTTGCAAACTGGCCAAACGCATTCGAGTCATTACCAGTTCAGGTACAAGTCACCGTAACAATATAATCAACTTTGTATATTCTTTTCGGCGATCTTACATGAAAATTATATTTATTATTATTGTACCATTATATTATTTGACTATTTTTAAGTCTATCAAAAACAACTTCTCTCTTAAGTAATGATAAAACTGCATATTACATAATTTTCTTAAATTTTGTATTTCAGCAGATTCTCATTCGATATTATTGTTGACGACTTAAAAATGATATCTAAGCATTAAATTTTTTTATTTAGAATTGATATTATATTAACTTATCATTATGTTCTTCGTAAAAATTATTCCAACATTAATGCATTTTTATAAGTGTATTTGATTTCATACTATCTATATTAGGTGACCGTTTCATCACAAACATTTAAGCTATTTTGTGAAGTTAATTTAATTAGTTTTATATATTCACTAACACAAATCATACTATTATTTCAGGAATATAGAGAGGCTGAATTGATGGATATTATGGAAGGGTACGATTATACAAGATCACGGAATGTCTATAATACAGATGATAAATATTGGGAGATGAGGTATTCGATATTTTCTAGTTAGTGTGTTGTATAAAACTAATGTTTTAAAATTTTTATCAAAAGTGAAACCGATAAGATAATAAATTTAAGATTTAAAAAGTTAATCTAATCCCCTTCTCGACTCTATTGGGTATGTCTTAATTTCTAATATATATATTTATTTTGCTTCTTTTTTTAATTTTTTTGTGCTATCCATTACTTATTTCATAATTTTGGTAACAGTAATTCATCTTCCATACTTTTTGATACTCTCAACCATTCAATCTCAAGCATGCCAACCTCAAACATTTTCTGCAACAATGATCTTGACCTGAACAATTATCGACGGCCAGAAAATTTTGCTCATGTAAGTTTTTTTTTAACCAATTGCTGAAGTTTCATTCACTTAGTATATTAGTAAAATTGTAAAAGAACAAATTAGGAAATGAAAGTAAAATTAATTACATGATATTATGATATCTAAAAGTGAATAAAAACAACAATATTTTAAACTTTTGCAAGTAATTTTACCGAAAGTACTTACTAAGAACCAGTGACGGTAGCCCGGGGTGGCAGGGGAGGCTACCGCCACTCTTGATCAAATTAAGAAGTTCTTTATCTTCTCAATTAATAAAGGGTGACTTTTGATTTTATGATTAAGTTTTTACATTTCTTTTAATTCGCTCTCCCTTAAAAATTAGCTGAGCTTTACTAGGAAGAACACGGCTCGTAATACGAAATTTTAACATGCTAGAATACATACAAAGGATATCATGTAAAAAAATCTTTTTCGTTTTCTTAAGTTCTCTAAAACTTTTCCTTCGAGTCATCATTTTACAGATAGCCAAAACTTTTTTTATTAAGTAATATTTCTCTCCTAGTTATCTAAGCTAATTCGTTTCTTACTTAGTCTATTTACTTTATTGTAATGACTGATGTGATTTACTTTTGTACTTGTCTCTTTTTGTCTTAATTTGTGTAATTATTTGCATATTTTATCTTATATTGTTAATTTTTACCATGTTCTATAGGTATCGTATTACATATTTTTATTGATATTTTGTATAATTATTAATTGATATTACATGTGAATTTATCGCAAACAACCTTTCTTTTATGTAGAAATAAAGTTACGTATTATTAGACTTTTAAAATTTCGCATTTCAACGATAATCTCAATCCTGAAATACGTAATTTATATGCAATTTTAGCAGGTTGAGATGAGAAGCGGAAGAAACCAAGATGGCTCCTTAGCAGATCATGACCTAGCATGGGATGAAAACCTAAGTTTAGATGAAATTATGTTTTACAATTCAAAGAATATCATCTAGCTCAAATTTGCACAGTAAGTTCATATTGATTTTAGTCGAAAAATGTTTGAAATGATCTACTTCAAGCTTTTTATTGCTGGTTTTTGTTCTCTTGTATGGATAGACACATTAATATAATATCAATATTGTCTCATGTTACTTATATCCATTAATTATATAGTTTAATTAGTACAAAAGGTAATCTCTCTTCTCTATAGAATATGAATTTTAAGTTTAAGTTTGGATTAAAAAAAAGAAATTCATAAAATATAAAATAACTAATCTATTTGCATATTTCATTAATTCGTGAACAAGCAAAATGTCAGTATAAATTCATACATCTTTATAAAAAAAGAATCAATAAAAAATATAAAATATAAAATTAGTATAATTAAAAAATATAAAATTAGTATAATTCTCCAAACAAATAGACAAGAAAGATAAAACATAATATATAAATAAATTAAATCTATTAAAAATTATTTGATCCTATTTATGGAGATTTACTCAATATCATATTAAAAATATCTCTATTTATATTTAAGAAAATATCAAGAATCTCATGTCGAACAAGTATGATAGAGCATTCAGTCATTCATAATAGTGTGCAAACCTCCCCTCTTAAGCTAGCTTTTGGGGGGTGAGTTAGGTTTTTCAACATGCTATGAGTTAGGTCTTTCAACATAGTATCTGAGACTGTTTGTCTCGATGGTTTAGGACGGTGTCCAGTTCTGTTCCTTTGTTTAATATGCCGAACAGATGTTTAGCACTACTTTAGGCTGAGGAAAGTGTGTCAAGAATTTCACATAGAACAGGTATAAGTGCATTCAATCATTTATAATAGTGTGCAAACCTTCCCTCTTAAGCTAGCTTTGTGATGAGTTAGGCTTTTCAACATGGTATGAGTTAGGTCTTTCAATAGAAAAATGAGAAAATTACTAATATTATATGAATGATATTCCTTCAAGTTATTTTTTATTTATATAATAAAAATTTTCAATAATTATTATTTATAAATAATAAACAATATTATTTAATAAAAATAACCACTAATAACCATTAAATAATGATCATATAGTTAAACTTCTATATCATTAAATAGGGTAAACATGAAGTATATTTAGAGAAAATCGACTTATTTTTTCAGGAGAAGTCAAATTTATATACAAATAATATGCAATAATTGATTATAAACATGACGAATTAGTGTTCAAACAGGCAATAACTATATATGTACGTAATTGAAGCGAGTTCTTCATAAGCGAGTGTAGAGTCAATCCAAATTGAGCTGAGGTAGGTTGCTGCTCTCGTATTCAGAACCTTCAGCACTTGGTGGCATTTGTGGGCAATTTGTTGCTATATCTGCATGTTGTTGTTGCTGTATCATTGACGAAAAGCTTGGTCCTTCAATCTCATTCTGAAAACATACACAAGATTATATTTTATGTCATTAAAAATACATTAAAAAGCTTATTTCACAAAAACAAAATATACCATGTAGATTACTAGAACAAGTAATCCACACAAAACAATACATTAGAAATAATAATGGGTCGGATTAAATACTGGTAAGAAAGCTAAAGATTAGATGCAAACAGAACCTTTGTGAGGGAAAAGGAAGTAGGAGGGACGAAGGCTGCTAGGAGCTCAGATGATGACAACGTAGAAAAAGATTGGTACCAAGCTGGTAAGCTCTCACTACTTGAGTTGTCTATGAGGCTTCCTCCATTGTTGCACCGATCCATATTTACAGTACCGTTTGTGCCATGGGACAAAGCATCAAAGATGGTCGTTGATGATTGTTGATTACTGAAAAACAAAAAATACGAAACACCCTCAAAAGTTTAATTCTTAATATATATACAAAAATTCAATAATGAAAGACAGATATGCTTATGCATGCATACCTCACAGGAATACAAGACGACTCAGATCCTATACGAATAGAATTTGGAGTGTGTCCATTTTCACTCTCGGGTAACCAACTTGCAATATCATTCTCAAAATTTTGTAGCCCTTCTTGTGTATCCAAATACATCTATAAGGAAAGCAAAAATCATTATTAAAACACAATTAAGTGATATAAAAATAAAGAAAGTATATAATAAAATGGTTCGAAAGGTTAAAACTTAATTATTAAATCTAAAAAATAGTTATTTCCAATTTTTGTACCTGTACACTTGATGGGTCATAAGTAGATGCATGGTTGCTCATTAGATATTTCTGCAAATAAAATAGAATAATAAGGAAGAAAATTAAAATAAAATTAGTTTGTAATTAGCTCAGATTAAATATAATTAATACAAGAAGGGATTAACTTCACCTTTCTTGCTTCAAGTCCTGCCATAACATCTAAAAGGTTCTTCTCACAAGATTCAAGTTCTCTCATTGAAGTTATAAGCGAAGGGTCCGGCTCGAACATTCTTTGAATATACGAGACGAACGAAATATTAATAACATTTGATTAGTAATTAAATAACACGATAATTATAAATTAAAAGTAGTCATGACCTTAATTGTTCCTCGGTTATCTGAAGCTGTTGTTGTAAGCTAAAAACTTCCTGACGGAGTTCCTACACAATCCATACTTTTTTTTCCTTAGATTAATAATAATTTCATAAAATTAAATATAATTTAAATAAATTCATCTTCACCTCCGTATTTGATTTTGCAGAATCGGGACTGTAACAAGAAAAGTATAATTGTCTTAGTAAAAGATATGTTATATATATGAAGAACATGGCTAGATATATACTTATAAAATTAAATCATACGTAGCAGCTTGAAGTGCCAATTCACTTTCAGTCTTCAGTTTCTTAAGAATGTTGAGCAAATACTGCAAAAAATATATATATATTTATAAAGATTGTATCATATTAATTTGGTTTAATCATATATATATATGATTATTAAGATATAAAAATGTATTTTTACCTCTCGATTTTGGATATCTCTGCACAAAAAAGAAATAAATGATTTCAAGTTACGAGGGAAGAAAAAATAAAAAAAGAGATAAATTGAAGAAGAGAAACATACCCTACACGATCATGTTCTGGTAAATTTATGTAACGACTGATAACATCTTCAATCCTACAATATGATGAATGAATATGTTACCAAAACTTATCATCGTGTTCGTAATTCGAGTTAAAATGGGGAAAAAAAAAAGAAATAAAACGAACCTTGTTTTTCCAGAAAAATGACTGAGACGACCGGAAGGAGAGAACATAATAAGAGCAATTTCAATGTCACAAAGGATTGCAAGTTCATAAGCCTTCTTGATGAGACCATTTCTACGTTTAGAGAATGTGACTTGTCGGTTTGTGGTGTTCTCTATTCTCTTTATCTGTAGCTTAACACGACCCATTTTTTCTTTTTTTTCAGAGATTGATCTTTTGATTCACGACGAACACGAAGAGGAAAACCAAAGAAGAAATGAAAAAAAAAAGGAAGAAGAAGAAGAAGAAGAAGAAGAGATAGATATTCAAAGAGAAAAGAGGAAAGATATAAGGGATGTAGCGAATTATATGGAACTTTAAGTTGATTTAGTCACTATATAATATATAAATATTGTTAATTATTATACATTTAATGTAAAAAATATGACCAAGCTTTTTGTATATTACATGATTAAGTGGTAATTTTTATGACTATTTTCATGGAAAATAAGTGGTTATCTTCGAAGGAAGTGTATGTACTTAAAGTCTTAAACAAGCAATATTGGTTGAAAAGGTCAAAAAGTTATTCTCCGATATGGGAGGAACTATTTGTGTTGAAAAATGCTTAAACAACTGAAAAATCGGTTTTTCCACTAATTAATTGCATAATTTAACCCTCTATTTTTTTAATTTTTGATTGTTTTTTCTGTTTTTTTAATCATTCTTCCGAGAATTTGAAGCAACCAAAAAAAATCAAACTATTCCTACCAATTCATTTATAAAAATCTTTAATCAATTAACTTTTCAATTCGATCTCTAATTTTTTGATTCAGTTTTATCTCAATAATTTTTATTATTAAAAAATAGTCGGTTTATTTATTAATCAATTTTTTAAACTAATTAATTTTTATTTAATAATCTCATTATTTAATTTAACTTTAACTTTTTTGACGGGTAAGAATAATCTACTTCTTTAAATTCTATTATAAATTTTTTACTTTTATTGAAAGTATAAAAATGATTAAACTTTTAAAATTTAATTCTCCTATCTTACCAATTTAATTTTCAATATGATGAATTAATACTTAAGTATCAAAATATCAAGTATAACTAGGGATGGTAAAACCGATCCAACCTGACCCGTAGCCTGCCATTTATTTTCAAAACAAAATCGGAAAATTTTTTGCTTAAAAAAAATAAATGGAGGGTCAGGTCGGCCCGTCTGTGACCCGTTGGGCCATAGCCTGAGCCAGGGCCCGGCCCATTAACATCCTTAAATATAACAAAAGATTATTTATTAATACTTAAAATATCGTAAAATATTTTTATATTTAATTTAAAATAAAAAATAAAAGTTATTATTTTAGTACACAATATGATCTTTATAAATATTATTTAAATTATTTATGCATATATTAAATTTTTAATGTATGATGGTATTTTAGATATACTAATAATAATTATTATAAAAATTACTAAAATAATAGTTGGCTCCATTTTTAAAAATGATTATATTTACTAAAAAAAGATAATTTGGAGCTAAAAAAATCTTTGTAAATTAAGAAAATTAAAAATCTACAGTTTCCTATTTATCAACCGTATGATCCAACAACAATCCAGATAAGCCTCCAGGTGGGGTCCTCTCTCGCCGATGAACAATGTCAACTTTAACCAGTTTTGTTTAGTCCACTCAGCTCTGGATAGCAGAAAGCTAACGCTCATCACCAAAAATGGCGTCGTCACTCTCTGCTTTAACCATCACAACTCCCAAACATCACTTAAGCCTTCAAAATTCCAGTTTCTATACAAATCCCACTTCTTTTTTCTCCCCATTTCGTTGTTCCTGTCATTTATCCCGTGATAAAGATGTACAAGTACGTCTTTCTTCAATATCATCAACAAAGAAGTGCATTCTTCAAGTGGGTATAGGGCTTTTAGCAGCTACAGTCGTTGCTTTAACACCAGTAGATGCTAATGCCACCAGAATTGAGTACTATGCAACTGTAGGAGAGCCTTTATGTGACCTCAACTTCGTTGACTCTGGCCTTGGTTTTTGCGATGTTACTGTGGGCTCTGGTAAGGAGGCTCCGTATGGCGAGCTTATCAATGTGAGTTATGAACTTGAAAGAGTGGTTTCTGTTTTCTGTAATTTATACCATTTGGTTTATTTTCATGGTTAGATTTCCCCATGGAAGTGCTTGTCAATTATATATGCAACTTTATGATATGGTACAGTTGTATTTGGGTCTTCAGATTATTATATGTTCTCTGAAGTCTGATCTGTATCTTTTTGGATGAACCTGTCTTTAGGTTCATTACACAGCAAGATTTGCAGATGGAACAGTCTTTGACAGTAGCTATAAACGGGGTAGACCACTTACCATGCGGATTGGTGTTGGTAAGGTACGAATCCATTAAGCTGCAGTTTATCACTTACCTTTATTTTCTAATCCAAATGGAGGTTAAGTGGTCCAACCTTGTTTATAGCTAAAGCAATATAAATTATCAGATCATAATTAATATATGAATAGTAGAATGATATCAAAAATACTTAGATTAGAAGACATGATAGGCGTTTCTTGTAGAATCACCTGCAATGCAAAATAACTTATACTCTTCTCTTGCCTCCTGTATTCGCTTAAGTTAGGTTATCGGTAATGTAAACCTAACCTAACTTATATATAGGGTTATAAGATTACAAGAAAGGTCTAAGTTAATTAATCAAAAATTGATTCCTATTGTCAAAATATTCTGATAACTATACGCCATAATCATATAACACTTAATAAACCTGATGAGAAGACTAAGCTATTATAAGGATCACAAGTATAACCAAGGACTTTCAAGCCTCAGGTCTCTCTTTGACTCAGTTGTAAAACAAAAGACTAATTAGCCGTAAATACCTCTTCAAAGTCTCCTAATCTGTTCTGAGATTCTTGGAACATGAACTACAGATGGGAGGTTTTCCACTGATGCTTAAACAATTACTGTTTGACATACATATGGTTGCAGGAGAATCTTTTTTTTATAAAGAAAACTAAAAGCTGAATTAGAACTTTGCAAGGAAACTAATCATCTACTAACAGCAACAATGTGGATGAACAAATTTAACTGTTTACATCAGCAAGTGGTCGTTCCAGCCTTCTTGTCACAAAGAAAAATCATGAAGAATTGAACATGACCATTAATGCAGCAATTTTCTTTTCAAAAATCCTCTGTATATCCAGGTTACCAGGGGATTGGATCAGGGAATTCTTGGAGGTGAAGGAGTTCCTCCAATGCATGTTGGTATGGTCCTTGGTTAGACTTTTGTGAGTTCTTATCTCAGTGGTTGTTTATCTGAAGTACTTTCATCGCTGACTTTCCACAGGCGGTAAACGTAAACTTCAAATTCCTCCACACTTAGCTTATGGACCAGAACCCGCGGGATGTTTTTCAGGTGCTATTCCAAATTACTTAACTGAAATTCCTAATTGAGTAGTTTTCTGCAATTTGTTTTAAACTTCTTTTCATACAGGAAAATCAAATTATGTTTCTTTTATCTCCAAACTCATGATCTTATCAATACAGGTGATTGCAATATCCCTGGCAATGCAACTCTTCTTTACGATATAAAATTTGTTGAAATCTACTCAGGAAATAGACCAAGATGACAAATTGATGGAAAACCAGTAAGTTGCATTTGCCCTGAATCAATAATATAACTTCATTGAATGAATGTTCATATACAGTGCTCCTTAGTAATATTGGTTCTTCCAATTTTCGCCTGAAAATGTTGTTTCTCAAACTTTGAAGGAACAGAAAGGCCAAATTCAGAGTGCAGATAAAAGTTCAGGCTCCAGTCTAGTGGTTGAAAGTTTTGATCCTCGATGCAAGGAAAGCTGAATGCTCACTGATCATTGACTTGGGCTCCTTTTCGATGAATGCGAATTTGTTATTTGCTCAGATTGGTTTTATGAATCATCCTGGTCCTTGGACTTGGATTTCAACAATATGTAAAAGTCACATACTCGATAACTTAAAATAAAGTGAAGGGTCCGATTCAAGTGACTTGAAAATCTGACAGAATAGAAGCAATGAACATAAAACCACCCTTAAGATGCTTGCTTTCTTCAAAGGCAATTTAGGTTAGATTAATTGCTTGTGAATCTCTCTTATTGTCATGCAGGTCTTGCTTTACGCTTCCTCTGGATCAGAGAAAGTTTGGAGAAAAGTAATCTGATAAAGAAATATTCTTTTTTTTTTTCTTGAATTGAGATTTGGGTTGGAGAGAGAAAGAAAAGAGTGTGCTTTTGTTGGCAACTTCTTAGGCTCTTCCTTCAGAACCAAATGGTCAAATGCAGGCTCTCTGATTTCAAAAGATATGAGCGCCTCTGGGTTCTGCTTTAGACCGTTTGGAAGAGGCAATCGGTGGCTAACTCCTTGATTCTAGTGCAAAACCAAAATGTTGAATCCGATTTAGTATTCTCTATCTTCGAGTCGGTCGGCCCACAATGTTTCTTTATCAAGTACCTAATTGCACTAAGCAGGCCGACCAACACCATTTACTGCTAAACTACGAACTTCTGTCTGGAATTGGAACCATTTAAGAAAGACCAAAAGACTCTGCTTAAAGAAGAATGCAAAGAAGAAACATTGATCAACTTGGCTAATCTGCTCTTAATTCATCTGTATTACAAGGAAAACCCCAAAAGCAGACTGATCCTGAAGTGGGAAATTGATCAATTTCTGAGTACACTCTCATGAACAGATGAAGCAAAACATGTCTGATATGGACATTCCATGCTTTTTACATGATGGAACATGCATTTGGATTTTCATCACTAAACATGGTCATATATGGTTCCTCGTATCTGGTTACAGTACCACTTGCTGCGACGCTTTCTACCTTCCTGACATAACCAGGAGGCGCCTTCTTGTCATAAGACTGAGCAGCGTAAGGCTGAGCCACCAAATTGTACGGAACATAAGGCCAAATCTCTGCCTTTTTCCCTGTCGACTTCGCCTTCTTTAACACCTTGTTTGAATCAACATATCCAGTTACAGACACCTTCTGTTGTTTCCTGTTGATCTCCACCTTCTTAACACCTGCACAAGAAAATTTGATAAAAACCTTAATCTACATTCTCAAATGTGATCGACCCTTTTCATTATATGCAAGAATGAACAATAAGAACATACCACTCATTGAAGAAAGTGCGTTTTTAACCTTAAGTTCACAACCATCACAGTCCATCCTCACTTTGAGCTCTACTGTCTGTAATTGTTTCCTCTTCTTCACGTATTTATGGCCTCCACTTCCCATCAGATCAGATAAATACTCTAAGGTACCCCCAATCCCCATGTTTTTGAGCTAATGACAATGGTGTATGACAAGAATTGTAATCCAGAGAGGTTTAAGAGAAAAACCAAGTTGTGAGATTGAGAGATATTGATGAGAAGACAAATAAGAAGTAAAGCTAACCAGGAAGCTACTTAGGAGCTTCCCTGCAAGACAATGGATTCCTTGCTTGCCTTCTAACGAACAAAGAAAAAGAATAGATTTTCAAGGCTGCTCTTTTCTGTTTCCACAACTCACTTTACTTCATTTCAGATACTCGCTTTGCATAGGTCTACTGTTTATATAGAAAACCATCCCACGGTTTCATCTGATTCAAACAGAGAAAAAGGTAGTGGCCCCGTTACGAAAAAGTTCTTATTTATATATAATGATATATAAATTATGTAACTAATAATTGTATTTAATATAAATACAATATTACCCTCAGGGGGAGAGATATAAAATAATGATAATACAAAAATATAAATAAATATGTATAAATATAAATATAAATATAAATATACAATACATATTTAATATAAATAGCACATATAAATTTTATGATAAAAGATATTTTCTTTATAATTTAAAATTTTTTAATCTTTAAAATTTTCAATTTAAAATAAAACTAAGTTTTAAATTTATAACACATGGGCGACCCTGGTCAGAGCACTCGAGGAATACCAGATCTCGTATTTAAGAACAAATCATCAATTATTAGAGCTCACCAAAAATAAAGCAAAATTAGAGTGTAAATTTCAAATATGCGGGTCGAGATATACAAGCCTTTTTTCTTTGTGGACACTAAATTTCAAGGCTTGCTTCTTAGAAATCTTACACTTCTAATCTTTCTTCGTTTTAACGACCTCTAATAGGATCTATGGTCTAAAACTTTTTGATATATAGGATCCTCGTGAAGAAGTAAATGTGGAGCATACTCTAAATATAACATATGACTAGTCAAATATCTAAATTAATATAACTCTAACATTTAATTCAAATAAAATTAAATTAAAATTTAAAGTATTAATTTAGTTCAAATTTAATTAATTTAATTTGAGTTTTAAGAGTGAGTTGAATTTTTACGTAAGAAATATTTAATTGATTCATATATGTATGTTTTATTGATATTTTTAAATAAAATTTTAAAGAAAGAATTTTGTAAAATTTTTAAAATTTTTAATTTCTTAAAATATTTATTTAAAAAAAACAACTATCACCTTAAAACAATGAAAGTGAAACCTCACATGTTGTCTTATGACAAGTTAAATGCATTACCTACCTCTCCAGGCTCTAGGCGTAGAGACCCAAGGAATAAAAACAATATAGTGCGGTCGGCTCCAGAATGAAAGCGAAAGCAGCTGGCGCGACTCGAAGAGGGCATGTGCAGGAGAAGGCAGCACCCGAGTGCATGATCGACACGTGTAAATGAAGTAACGGTTAAGATGGTAAGAGGAGCTGGCTTGGCTTTTAAAAGTGTTTGCTACCAAAGCTGTATCCTCCTTAGCTGCTTTCTGATTGGTTCATAGAGTCTTCCTCGCACACGCCACTGCCAGCGTATCACTCAACCCCACCTTTTTTTAATTTTTATTAATGCAATAAATTCAAATTATATTTTAATTTTTTATATTATTTTTAGTAACCATATTTAGAGAATTTGGATTAAAAATTATTATAATAAAATTTAAAATTTGGGTGAATGACAGTAGGCATTAAGGTGGAGGGTTCCTATGGGCCGCGGGTATAGCTGGTATCAATGCTGGTATCTTCTATTTTCTTGTGTGTTTTAAACATGTACCTACATACCTATGAGCTTTCTACCATAGCATTCTGAAACAGTGAAGCTTCCTTAGAGCTATCAGCCTTTGAAGTCTAAAGATCACCAAATTTGTACTATTTTAATCATATTTTATTAAATATTTATATAAATATATAGATACAATTTAATGAAACATAATAAAGATATTATAATTAGAACAGAAAATCTGATCCCCAAATTTATAACTATTTTATATAATAACACTATTTTCGAACACAAGACTATGGTTCCAATGATTAAAAAACCAAACACAAGACTTTGGTTAATTTTTTTAATTTTTCAATTTAATTTAATTTAAGTTTTTGTTGTTAAAAATAGATTGATTTATTAATTAATCAGATAATTTTCGCAAACTAATTAACTTTTATAAATTAAAATAAATCAATTAATTTTTTATTTTTTAATTATATTTTAAGTTATTTAATTTTATTCAATTTTTAACATATTTTATAACAGTCTAATACTTATTAAATATTTTAAACTTTAAACTTTTTATCTTACCGGTTTAACTTTCATTTCGATTTTTGAAATGTTAGTTTCTCATCATCACCTTGTTTTCTCTTCTCTCCTATTAAAAATTTTAAAATTATAAAAAATTAATATTTTTAAATTTTAAGAATTTTTAGAAAAAGCATTAAATTACAATGAATATTCAAATGCCCTCAACAAATAAATGGTATTAAAAATTTTCCGTTAAAATAGAGTTAACGAAAAATCACATATAATTACTAGGAGCATGTTTGAACAGACGAAAATTTATTGGCATGACTAGTTAATTTTGTTTATAAAAGAGAATAATTGTGGATATTGAAAGAAGGAGAAGGCCCTACAGTTGCCATTTTCAAAGCAATTGCAAGATAAGCTAATAATTGTAGCATCCTCCGTGAATGATTGTCTTAATCATAGCGTGGGAGACAAACGTCCGGTAGTTACATCCAATTATTTTAAAATCGTATAAAAGGTAAAGCAGTAAGATAAGAGATTTAAGATTTAAAATATTTAATTGATATTAGAATTTTATCAAATTAATTAAAGATTGAATAAAATTAAAGAATTTGAAGTAAAATATCCTTACTAATTGAAATTTAAAGTTTAATTAAAACAGACTGTTAAATAAAAATTATTTGTTTATTGTAGTTTATAAAAATTGATTAATTCATGAAAGCTAACTGATTATTTAATAAATTGATCAATTTTTAACAACAAAATTATTATGTTGGATAATTTTGACTTTTTCTATAAAGTTGGACAATATTTAATTGCATTTTTCGATTTTTCAATAACTTATCGGTTAAGTCACGTAATTTGATCCAGATAAAGATAATAAAGTAATCCAATAAATGATTTAAATCAGTGGGTTAAAGTCTGAGTAGAAAATGGATTTCAATTAGTATGGATCGGACCCATATCGAACCTATGGTGGGAAAGTTCGATATGAATGCTATATATAAAAGTTAAGATCTCCTACAATTGCTCATGTCATTCGTAATCATAAGGATTCTCTGACCTGTTAAGAGAGCTTACGTTTTGACAAAACTGTAAAAAGACAATGACCGCGTCCTAATGAACAGTTCCCGTGAAGTCCTTAGACACTGTTGGTTAGAGGATCGTTATGTTTGCTTCATGTATATTTGTACATTTATACATTTGATGTATTATGACTGTATGATGGTTCATCAATAAAGATGATCATCGTTTATCCTCATTAATACGTGTTATAATATATTGTCATAATACGTATGAAAATCTTAAGATTTGTGTCGATCTTAAGCATTTAAAGGTCATTGAGCATATATATAGATTGACCTCGAGCCTATGTCATTTAGACGTATACAGTTTTATATGGATATCCATAAAGTTTGATATGACATAAGGAGATATAATTTTTTAATCCCATAAAGGTTCTTTAATGCAGTATAGCATTCAGTTGAAGAACGTAAAGATTTTCTCTGATGTTGTTTAGCATTCGATGAGAGGAAACAGGTTTTCTCTAATGTTGTTTAACATTCGGTGAGAGAAAACAAGATTTCTCTAATGCAGTTTAATATATGTGGTTTAGCATAAAATTGGAGAAATTGAGACCTATAAATGAAGATGATATAATTTAGATTATACAAGTATCATCTTAGTTTGTTACACTCTATTTTCTCATTCACGTTAGTTAGGTATTAGATATAAGTGATTGTATTAGATCTATGTCGCACATGACACATGCATTTGATACTTTTTGGTATCAAAAGCTATGCAGGATGGAATGATGGACTTTTATTATCTTGGATCAAATGTTTTGTTTTTTAAACTTAGTCGACTAATACAGTAGCATAACTTAATCGAGTTTTTTAAACTGTTTTAAACTTGAGTTAGTACTACAATTAAGTATTGTCCAAGGGGGAGAATGTTGGATAATTTTGACTTTTCCTATAAAGTTGGACAACATTTAATTGCATTTTAGGTTTTTCAATAACTTTTCGGTCAAGTTATGTAATTTGATATAGATAAAGATAATAAAATGACCCAATAAATGATCTAAATCAATGAGTCGAAGTCTGGGTGAAAAATAAATCCCGATCAGTGTAGACAAGACCTATAT
>JAOQMS010000178.1:33174601-33190742 GCA_027563885.1 Erythroxylum longipes | reverse complement strand
ACTAATGAAATTAAACTAGTATTAATTTTTAATATAGTATAATATTAAATACTAAATATCAAATATCAAATATTATTTTAAATAATTTTTTAATTATAAAATAATATCTTAATTTTATACAGTTAAAGTTTAATCTCATTATAATTAAAATATCTTAAATTTTATCTTTATCTCAATTTATTAAGATTTAACATATAAAAATTTTATCTTAAAAAATATGCATATTTTAATATTTTTTTCAATTTGAAATTTCAATGTTCTATTTTTACTATTTTATAATAATTAAAAGTTTAGCCAATCGGTTAAACCCAATCATAAATACCTTAAATCGTTTAATTTTTCAGTTTAATTTACTTTTATAACTTTTATTATTAAAAATTTATCAATTTATGAATTAATCAGTCTTATTTTAATGGATTAATAAGTTTTATAAATCAAAATAAATAAATAATTATTTTTATGATTAAACTTTAAAGATAGTTAAAAACATTTTTTTAAATCATATTTTAAATTCTTTAATTTTATCAAAATTTTACAATTTTATCACGGTCTAATACCAATTGAACCTTTTAAACTTTAAAGTTCTTGATTTAACGATTTAACTTCTAGTTCTGTTTTTAAAACATTACTATTTTATACACGAAAATACAAAGCATTATCAAATTTAAGTACGCTTGTTCTACTTAATCAGTATATATGGTAGAATCCAATTATTGACAACTAGAGTATATTGCTTGAAATTGCATAATTTATCAACTGGGTTGGAGGACTAGGCATTGAAAAGAAAAGAATAAAGGAATATTAATTAAACCAAAAGAGAAACTAATACATATCCTGACAGTCCTAATCAACCAAATGGCCTGAAGAAGAGGGGAAAAATGGCGGCCTTTGGATGAACAGAACAGTCTCACATACATTGGGTGCATATATATATATATATATAGATGGGAGGGGTTGGCTTCGTACAGGGACAACTATAAACATCACAACTTCCATCTCTATGAGGGAAACCTATAGTATTTACTTACATAGACTGAACAAGTTGGTGTAGGAGAAGTAGTGGCAACAGCTTTCCGCAATAAAACTGGGATGAAACAAGTAGGTCTGTCGCAGCCGATGGTTTGGAGGTAGCTCTTCCGGCAACAGCAGGTGAAACTGCATGCCCTCCAGGAGTTCTTTGCTGCTCATTTGTCGGCAATGGGTTTACGGTCGTCCCGTTGGGAGTAAGGGGCATCCTTCTATCGTCATTTCCGTCACCTGCACAAGTGGATTGATTGGTGAAATTGACAGTAAAGTATTGTTTCCCCTGATCTCCAACTTGAGTGAAAAAGGAAGAGGATCTTGAACTCACAATTAGAATGTGACCATCTTAACTTCAGATTTTCCCGATCAAACACAACTCGATACCCCGTCATAAAATTTTCTGCATGAGATTTTCTCATAAGAATGAAGTACGTGAGGCACAGATTGAGTTCGAGGAAGGATCAGTGTGGGAACCGAAAAGTTAGCATGATTACCTCCAATTGTGCCAATATCTCCATCAGCTGGCTGAATAGCCAAACAAAACCCTGCAATTCCCTGCACAGTAAGGCCATTACACTTTAGATTCGCATACACCAGCAACCCTCGTTGTTCGGTCAACTATTTCGGTACCGCCACCAAGATGGTGAATAACCAAACCTATGACATGCTACACAGTCATGTAAACCGGTAAACCTGTATCCGAAAGTAGGTTACCCATTCAGATACAAACCAGCTACAAATTACTTCATGGATATGCTCCAAAATGGTTTTAGAAGATTAGTCAACCATTTAAATCTGATGCCATAATCTCTACTATGTATTCTTAACCATGACTTTGAACATAACATTTCATCCCAAGTCATTGGACCATGTTACAACCATGATAACCTAGAAAATCATTATTACTACAAGGAAAGATAAGAACAACTTTAATCACCACATTGAACTCCGCTCTCTCTTACCTCCATGCCATAAATCACAAAAATGGGATTCTGAACAATAAAGCTATTATTTAGCGGGAACATGAGCTTCACCGTGGGAATATTGGGCAAGTTCCCCGAACTGTTAACAAAGATTCATCTCAATGTTAGACGGTGTAACAGATGCATACAAAAGAAGCCACGTGCAGAGAGAAAAAACAGAGCCGGTTCCCTTTTTTATTTTCAGAAAAGTAGAGAACAAAAGGGTTGAAGGGAAGAAACTCTAGTGATGCTTTTTATGTCGAGAAAAGTCACCTGGACTTGTAGCAATACTTCCATGGATAGCCTTCAAAACTAGAGATTGTAGCATTCACTTGTTTGTCAAACTGTTAAATTCAGCATGTAATATTAGGCAGTTACATAATCACTCCACATGTTTGGTTGAATGTTATTTCAGTACCTCCTCGGCAATTCTTTCATAGATGTAATTGGGTAGAAACGTAAATGATGAGCCGCTATCGATCAGTGCTCTGAAGCTAGTCTGCTCAGGACAAGAATTGGTAACACAACAGGCCTCCACACCAACAATGTATGTTGAACTGAATCAGATAACCTTATGAAGATCAGAACTTTAAGCATCTTGAAGAAAAATCAAATTAGTCAAAAAGCTTGCACTGATTAAAACCATGTAAAGATGTAAAACACCATTCGTACTAATTCTCATTTAAGGTCAGAAATGGAGTAGATTGCTGAATAGCTGGCCCCGGATCACCAAAAAGAATTCTCCCAGAGTCATCCTCATCAAAGCACAATGAGAAGGAGTTCCTGACCAACCCTGCTTTGGCAAGAAAACTTGGCACTGAAACTGCACTAAGTCCCAAACCCATCAGTCCATCAGGAGCAACTCCATCCAGGTAACCACCACTTTGCCTCATGCCACATCTGTCAAGAGATAACCAAAGATGGGTAACTAGGGTAACTAACGAAAAAATTAAAGACTAGAAGGAAATAACTTCTTTGCTCCCTTGGGAAACTTTCTAACTATATTATCGAAACTTTGACTCAAAATTATAACGAGGCAGGAGTGAAACACACCCAATGATCACTGAAGCCTGGACAGAGGTTTTCACAAAGTCACTTTTTGATACAAGATGTATCATGTCCTCAACCAGTAATCCAGAACTTGACGTATTTTCAGTATAATAATTGATTGTGTAAGGGCAAGGTAGGTTTGGGCTTTGGCACTTTGAACCCAGCGCACATAACTCATGGCTGCAAGATAGATGCTTGCTGGTGCTTGAGTGAGAAGGACTATATTCACTTAGATCTCTGTCCTGCAGAATAGATGCTCCAAACACGACGGAGCACCTGCCAAATCAATCTTCGGAAATAAGCGCTAAACCCGTTCCCGTAATTTTAACAATGGCGCTAATCCGTTAAAGTTCACATCTTTTTTTCTTTTCTGACCAAAAGGGAGTGTTAAACAATAGAAAAGACATCATATTCTAGCCTATTAATAGCTCATGGCACACTCAGATATCCATTTTGAAGCATCAATCAACTTAGCATAGAGCTTTCACTGATCATCATTCTCAATTTCAGACAGAATTGAGGCACAAAAAGAATAAAGTTAAGCAAAAAACAAGTTTGGAGAGGAAAGAATGGGGTACCAGCGTGTTATAGTAGCTAGCAGAAAGGGGTGCACATTGCACACAGTCGCAAGGAAGCCATAGTAGATCACTCCCAGCATCCAATGCAACCAGAAAAGAAGTTTTGGGTGTCCCTATATCAATCCAAGTATAGTGCAACCTGCAAAACAGAAAAGAGAAAAACCATGTATACTAAAAAAGCACACATAAACAAAAAGATTGAAGCTTTATAATTGTTTGTTGAATTTCACCATCCAAAGTTGTTGCCAAGAGACATAGTTTTGCTGCCTTGAGAAGGCAAAAGAGACTGATAAGTTGGTCCCAGCTTCATCTTCTGTCTCTGCAAGTCACTGCTCATAAGCATCCTGTAATACTCCACGCTCTTCTTCTCCGGCCACGCGCCGCCACCCAAAACCCTGAGTGACTTCGCCTCGTCGGAGAAGCGGTGAATCAGGCGGGAGGAGAAGCTGATTTCCAAACTTCCCTCCACCAGATAAGCAGCAATTAGCACTAGAAGCAGAGATCCAGCCTCTGCCATGAGGGATCGGAAGAGAGAAAGAGAGGGTGTACACGTAAGACCTTTGTGGCTAAGGGACAAAGTGGTGTTTTTTTTAGTGAAAAGTATTATTTCCTGCTCTCTCGAGACCCTAAAATTGGATTTACCATTGATAAGCTTAAGTTATACTCTTTTCACTCTCAACTTTCAGGTCTCTCTCCCTCTGTCAAACAAGTGTTCCACAAGCATTCAAGTGCATTTTGCTTAGGATTCATTATTAAAGTGGTGGTCGGCAAATGGTGGCATACAACTAAAAGGTAAAAAGAAAAACAAGACAAAAGAGACATAAAGGTTCATGTACCTTATCCTGTTGCGTTGAATTGGGTCGGACTCGGACCTCTTAAAATTACAACTAAAATTAAATTTTTTAATAAAATAATATTGTCCAAGTCGTTATTACATTTTTTAATGTTTGTTTGAGTTATTTACTTAATTTTTATTTAGCATATATATGCATAATTTCATAATATTTTCATGACACATTATATGCGAGTTTATTAGAAATAATCTCTCTATTAAGTAGTGATAATGTTATATATTATTGAATCTTTTCAAACTCCACACTTTAACGGGACTTGTTAATAATGATAAATATTGACCAAGTCTAACATCAAATTAATTTTTTAGGTCTAAGCCTAACATAACGTCTTATTTGATCATTTTTTAATTATTAACTTCAAGTCGAACCAAATTAATTCAGAATATGATATTTAGCTCAAATAATAAATTTAATTTTTATTATTAGTTATGAGGGAAAATTAAAAAAAACTACATATATTATTATATTGATTGTATCACTTTAATTTAAGTTTTTTTGAAAATTCACTTTAATTTAAGTTATTAATTTGTTCAATAAAATTTTAAAATATATAATTTATGAGTTATTACATATATTTGATAGTTTATTTAATGTGCATCCAATGAGGAGAAATTGCAGAATCTCCTAATGTTTAAGAGAAAAAAAAGAACATAAAAGACAACTTTTCACTTCTGCTTGCATTGGATTCTGGGTGGGTGTAGTGGTCCACTCCTGTGGATTCCCTGTTACTGAGTGCAATGCACACACCCTCTTTATGCTTAGGTTCATCTAAGTAAATTGTAACATCCCAAAACTTCACATTATGCTTTGTTGATTTTTGTTGTTTCGATGTTATGATTTACCTGTTTTTTCAACGTTGTGAATGGAATATGTGTTTGTTTTGTCATTTATCTAGTGCAATTGAATTCCAAATTGGACTCTCAAAAATTTATTGAACCAATTGAAAGTAGTTTCAATAAATAAAATATCATTTTGTTAAATTTTAATAATTTTTGTTGTTTTAACCTCGAACCGCATTCAATAAATTTCAGGCTGTCAAAGTCCAATTGGATCAGATTGGTTATATTTGTTTGGCTTAGATCCACCTGAAAAAGATCGAATCTATCCGATTTAACTCATTGTCATCCCTACTTTTATCTGCAAGTTTGGTGAAAATTTGCATTAAAGGGCAATATGAAGTGTCACTTGCGAAAATTCTGTGCTACAATCAAGTTTTCCAGGTAATTGACAAAGTTTTACATGCTTATACATACATATGCATAAATGTATAAACTATGCAATTGAAATGATAATGCAGAGAATTTGCATGACCAGAAGTAAACAATATGAACAAAAATATGTCCAAATTTGATCCAGAAAGCAGCATTATCATTATAACTCAGATTGACAAGCACACAACTATTGGTACAAAAATTACACAGAGCTTTGCGTGTTCATGTTCTTTCCAGGAAATTAAAAAGAAAAAGAAAAAGAATCCAGGTTACCAAAAAATGGGTTTTGACAAATGACTATTTCACAACATCCTCAAAACATCTACAAGAACATATGGAGATCTCTGGCAAAAATATTTACACTGTAGGGAAAGAAATATATATTGACATGTATGCTCCAGCCCCTAAAAATTTCAATTTGCAGTAGTGGTGATTGTTATTTTCCTGAACAGTAATTACTTGTTAGACCACTGGAATTCAATTTCCAGGTTTCTGGAGGGTCCACTTTTGCTTTCTGGCAACAGAGTGTACTCCCCGGCGACGGCCCCTAGCATTACAACCCGATCAATCTGGATTGTTACTTTGCCAAAAGAGCTCTGTCATAGGATCGGAAGAGATTAGTTTGAACAGAAATTCATTAAAGATTAAGAAAACATTTATCGACTTCAATCCTTAGTCTATGAAAAAAGAGTCCCAATTGATCTTTACCTTTCCCATTTTGCTTTTATTTTTGCAAGAAATGTGTAGCTTCTGGCCTTTTGGAGGACTCTCAAAGGTCCAAGCAAAGCTCTCATCCCATTCTGGATTAGGACCAGTTGATATAACCTGAGAAGGACAGACATGGATCAACATAGTAAGGACAAGTACTTCAGGCATTTCCCAGTTTCACTTTGCAGAAAATAATGAGATATGGAAAGAGATTTCCCCTCCTTTGGAACGCAATTGAAATTCAAGGATGTTGAAAGTAAACATAGTCTGTTACCTTCGTTTGCCTCGGCGGTGTGTTGCCCAGGGTAAGCTTGCAATACACACTTGGATTTCCTACTGACTGTTTCATGTTATTTCCACGTTTGATGATGACCACCAGTGTTCCTGGCAAACATTGGAGGAGAAATTCAGCCTTCTCCTGAAACCGAGGCGGTCCAGACTGTATCAAGTATTGCAACAATGGAATTGCATCTGCAGCGGCAATGGATTGAGCTCTAGAAACTTCGGCCGGGCAAGCTGACCAAGCTTGTCTAAGAAGGAAGAGTGCATCCAAAGCAGCTTCTTGAGTTGCTTCTGAGCCTGTCTTGAGAGATGTTACCAGATGAGGTATACTGAGCGTAGCTGGTTCTGTGGCTCTCAAGCGAGGGAAGTTACTGAAGAGAGAATTCAGTGCTTTCAGATATTCCTCATTCACTGTTCCGGTGGCCCATAGATCTTTTTCAATAGCAGCTGCATGACCAAATGGAAAATCATTGGAGAATCGAATTAGTAATTGATCTCAATACAGTAATCTACGCATCCTCACCATACAAATAAAAAAACTATCTTTGTTTTTGTGGTCTCTGATGAGCTAGGAAAACAAACCAGACAATTTCTTTTACCAAAATAATCTCAAAACTTAGAGGACAAGTTAAACACACATTTAAAAGACCTTTGAAGAGCCAATCCCAAGAAAGAATTCCATGACAAATCCCAATAAGTTAGTAATGCATGATGTCAAAAAAAAAATGATCAACTTGATGCCTGAAAGTTGACAAACTCACAGCGCAGAACATTGATATACTTACCAGTTATGGCTCTGACAGTTTCACTGGAAGCATACTCTTGAATAGTATGATTAGAGAAGAGAAGTTTTATAAACATTGCAGCCTGGACAGACGTATCTGGATCACTTGAGCCTATGAGGTCCAAGACAACCTGAACGCCACCAGCCTCTGCAACTGCTCTTTTATTGGAGCGGCTGTACATAACAAGATTTTGCAAAGCACATATTGCTACAACTTTCATTTCCTCTGTAGGTTGCTCTTCGAGTACATTGACAAGAGCACGACAAGCTGAAACTGCATCAGAACTTCGAGCCAGACTCTCATTCTGGAACAAGTCTCCAAGAGCCAGTGTGGCCAACAATCTTGCTTGCTGAGCTTGGGTTTGCGGATCCAATAGGTACTGGGAGAGTGGCAAGATTGCAGATTTGGTCGCTTTTGATTCTCTGATTTTCACGTTGTTGAGTAATACTTCCAGAAGCCTCGCTGCTGTTTCCTCACATTGATGACTTCTTAAAAGTTCCAAAAGAGCGACTATGGCACCACTCTCAGCCATTGCTTCAGCACTGGTTCCATCATCACTTTCTAATACCAGAAGAGCATTCAATGCCCCAATAACAGTGGTCTCCATTCCAGACCGTAGCAATCTTACCAATACAGCAACTGGCACCTCCAAATAGAATTCAGAACTAAACTGAAGAATGCTACTTAAGACTGAAGCAGCAGATTCCCACAATGTATGAGGGAGAGAAGGATCAGCTTGCAATATCACTTTTGACAGCTCACCAACACCACCTTCTTTGGCAATCTCATTTGGCCATATTAGTGCAATGCTAACAAGGGCCTTCAGAGCTCTTTGCTGCAAGATGTGTATGCCAGAACCAAGAACTCTTACGAGGGGACCAATCACTTGTTGAGTCACCGAATCCTTCTGAAGATGTTCTTCTAAAAGTAAATGTGAGAGAAGCTCAGCCGCCAACTGTTGCACTGCTGGAGCAGGGGAATCAAGCAAGGGGATAAGTGGCTCAATGACTTGGTGAGAAGTGAGGGTATAGTCAGCACGGCATTGTGGATGCTCCAATATATTGACCAGAACCTGTAATGCACTATGCTGCCCGTCAGGGCCAATTTCAGGCCTTGTGAGAAGGAGGAAAAGGGGCTCAACCACTTTAGCAGCAGATGGTCCTTTTGCAATGCTGGCATTATTGGTCAATATTCTGAGCAATTCTGAAAATGCAGCACAGAGATAGTCTGGTGCTTCATGGAGGATATCAAGTATACTTTCAATCACTCCAGCTTTTACCATTTCCATTTTGCAAGCCGGCCTGTCTTTCCCCAACTTCACAAGTGCTCTAGAAATAGCTTCATGAAGCATGTAATTTCTACCATATAGGAGAGCAACAAGAGGAACTACCGCGCCATGAGCTGCAACTAACTCAGCCAGTTGTTCATCATCAACAAGTTTGTCCAGTGCACGGACAACTGAATGTTGAGCAGGACTACACTCAGTCACAAGGAGAGAGACCAGAGGCTCAACACAGCGTGCAGCTGCAAGCGTTGACCTTATTCTCGTATTTCCAAATAGTACACCACACAATTCTGCAGCATCCCCCTTCAGGTCCATTGAACAATTTGATGAGAGGATCTTGCAAAGCACATCTATTGCATTCATTTCAACATCTGCAACTGCAAGGGCTCGTGATGGGTTTTCACTTAATAACCTGACCAATGCAGCAATAGCAGCATGCTGCTCTTTCTCCAGACCAGTGTTAAGAATTTCAACTAAGGGCTGGACAGCTTGTCTGGCAGTGTCTGCATTCCTAATGTGGTCTGCTGAAAAAAGGCTTTCCAACGCTTTAGCAGCACTGTACCTTGCACCTCTTCCACCCAAGCGCAAAACTGCAACAAGTTGACTGACAGCACCAAAGGCAGCTTCATGTCTTCGAATTTCAGCATTACCAAATAGGATACCTAAAAGATCAGTTGCAGCTTCTTCAGTTGCATCTTGAGGACCAAGAGAAAGATACTTGGTTAGTGCTTCCAAAGCCCCTGATTCTACCATTACATTCTTGTTTGGCTGACAATCTTTTGCAAGCTGAGTCAAAAGCCCTAATGCTAGAAAAGGTGCACCAGGACGATCAGGAATAGGCTTAAGTAGATCAACAAGGGCAGGAATTGCTTTTCGAGAAGTTGCACCAACCCTTATGTCTTCAACTCTGAACAACCTCTCAAGAGCCACTTGATCAGGATAACGCGCCAGATAAAACTCCTCTGACAGCTCAAGAAGGTCACATATATCCCCATCGGCACAGCCAAGTAAGGAGATAAGACCACCAGCTGCACCAGAATTTGCAACAGATAAAAGGGTTCCCCTACTACCATTACACACTAGACTTGCTATTGCTTGTGCAGCAAAATATCTGTTTGCAGACTCTTCTGATTTCAACAAGTTGGAAAGTATTGGTATAGCTTTCATCGTTGCATGTGCTCGTATAATATCTCTGTCTTGAAAGAGGATCGCCAGCAGTAGTGCAAAAATCCATATGCTGCTATCTTCACCAAAATCACTCTGCATGAAGAACCATGGACAAAAGAAAACAAAATTGATGTAATTAACTTGAAAATACAATACAAATGATTTCTATAGCATGAATCTCAGAATCCATAAACATTTAGCTATGTCAAGATTTTTAATACTGACAACCTTCAGAGAAGAGGATACATAACATGGGAAGTTCTTCCGTTTTGGTTTTTATGTGTTTAAGACAAAACCGACAAAACGGAAGATAGGGAAGAAGGATTGAATACCTGACTATATTGCAAGAGACAGCTGGAGATTCTTTCATTGAGGACTTCTACTGCCCCAGCTTCCATTATCACAACTTTACTTTTCTCATCATGACAAGCAAGAACTGAGAGTAGCCAAACTGCCAAGCTACATCCATGAATTACTGATGTTCCATTGTTGGCTTCACTATTGCCTCCCTCCTCCTTAGAATGCCTAGAGATGCTAATTATTTCCTTATCATCACTTCGATTTCCCGAAGCAGAGATCTCCATGGAATTAAGCATCATAACAAGTGATTGAATGAGATGACTACAGGAATTTGATTGATTTAAGTCTTCCACCAATCTCTGAGGGCTGACTTTTGCAGCACAAATAAGAAGTGAAGCTCCCCCAAGTTTGACCTTTGGGTTTGTAGAATTGATCACACGTCGAGCGACTGACGATATACATTCAGCTGAACTAGAAACTGTCTCTCCCAAGACGACAGGCTGATCCCGGCAAAGTCGTGATAATATTTCAACAGCTTGATCCTGCAACACCGGTGTTGCATAAGCAATTGATGAAACTATAGGTGTTATACTTCTTGGAAATTCAGCTAATACTGCCCATGCAGGTCTAACATTCCCACTAGTTCCCTCTGAACTTGACAGAATAGCAAGTGCACCTAGTGCTTCTGATAAGGCAACAGATCCAATATCAGCAGATTCCAGGAAAGAGACTAATGCAAGGACAGTTCCAGCACGATTGACACAATCAATTACAGCATTATCAATTTTGTGAGAATGGAACAGGCGAGTAATTGCTGCTGCTGCATGTGTCTTTCCAGAAACCGTGCCTTCACGCAGAACCCTAGTAGCAGGCAGAATAATTTCTTCAGGGATTGCTCTCTCTGAAGCTTCACTATCCAAAATAAGGTTTGCCAGGGCACATGTTGCCTGCTCTGCTACTTCTGAAGTTGAAGAGTTGGTGAGTGTAACTAGGGCAGACAGTGCATCTCGAGCGACAGCAGCAACATCTCTGTTCTCTTTAATTGAAAGAAATATGGCAGCAACGCAATGAGATGACTCTACCAGGATGTTTTCTGACTCAGCGTTTAGCAATTTCATCACAGACCAGAAAGTTTTAACTGCAATACTACTTTCACGCAAGTCCTTTCTGATCTCAAAGATCCCTGCCAAAGCCGAGGCAGACTTGGCCTGAGTCTCTTCTTTAGTAGAGTTCAATATCTTAATCATTGTCTCAATTGCATCATTTGCAGCACCACCTTCCCTCAATATATCACTCAAGGGAACCGCAGAAAGCATACTTTTCAAAGCATCCAGAACATAAACCTTTGATTCAGGTAGGTCACTGGTTAATAATGCAGTGAGTTGGCTGATAGTTGCTGTATCAGATTTATGGATCAAATGGTTTAGAGTCTTTGCGGCAATTTCTTTTCCATTGGGGCTACCATTCTTCAGTAGCCATAATAATGCAGGAACAGCATCAGCACTTTCAACACATGCACGTATATCTTCACTATGGTTGCATAGGTTCCTCAGGATTGTTGCAGAATCTTCCTTGGCTTTAGCAGATCCTGTTTCTAGTATTTGAACGAGTGGAGGTATACCACCAGCAGCAGTGATGGCCCACTTACTTTCATCATTTTCATTAGATAGAAGGCAAAGCAATGCAACTGCACATTCCTGCTGCTGCTCTGAGGACAGTCCAAGAAGAGATATCAATAATTGAACACCTTCACGTCCCTGAAGTGCACGCCACAAGCTCCCTTCACTGTTGCAAAGTGTGAGGAGAGCTCTTATAAGCTCATCCTTAACTTCATTTGCGGCCATTGTGATCAAACCAACTAGTAATCTTTTAGCTTCAGAATTTGCAAGTTTAGTTGAGAGTATGCTATTACCATACAGACTGGCCAATGCTTCTATAGTTCGTTCTTGGACGAGAAATGGCACACGAGGCTTGAACTGCCTAACCAAAGTCTGCTCTATAGCTGTAGGGTCTGATGCCCTTGTTGATTCAGCTTTGCTGTCATAGATCATGAGAGCTGAAGCTAAGGCCCCTAAAGTGTCTGCTGTCTGGGCAGATGATGAGCATGATTCCAGGCTTTGTCCAAGGCTTGTGATGACATATGATAAACCACCAGAAATGTTAGCAAGAGCACACATTGCATTCTCCTGCAAAGCCTGTGCATACTCACCCTGCATGAACTCTTTTGATGGAGCTATAGTAGCATTTATCAAGGCCGGAATACCATTAGAATTTGCTATCTCCTTTCTAGCTTCTTTACACTGAGAAGAAAGAGACTTAAGAGCACCCGCGGCTTCTGCTCTAACAGAAGCTTCATTACCAGGTCCCAATAACTTGAGAAGTTGTTTAGTAGCATCTGCACCCAATATTTTAGCACAAACTGATGCATCCTCCACCATCATACATGCAAGAAGAAAGCATACATTAGCTTGGGTCCCTGACTGCCCTGCTGTGAGCAACTTCACTAGTATATCCACTCCACCAGCTTGAATCGTTGCAGACCAAAATCCCTCAGTGCTGCTAGAGAGGTTTTTAAGTGCTCCAGTCAACAAATTGTCAACTAGGTTGCCAGTTTTCAGCCCACTTTGAAGCAGCCCCCAAAGCACTGGCACAACTCCTTCGGTTGAAAAAATTTTAGACCCAACGTGATCCTTAGCCCCATCTTGAGAAACTGCATATATTGTCTTTGCTGCAGCAATTTGACCTTCTGCAGAGCTTGACTTAAGAAGTCCAAGCAATGGTGGAATGCATCCTCCAAGCAATACTTTTACTCTCAGTTCATTCTCCTTGCAGAGAGAACCTAAAACAGTAGCGGCCTGTATTTTTACTCCCAATGTTCCTGATCGGAGAAGAGAAACAAGTACAGGAACTGCTTGAGAGTGAGACCCAACAGCACTAAAGGCACTTTCACGTGTTTCAATAAGGTCTAGCAACTGTCTTAGGGAAAATTCTTTCTCTTGTGCAGATGAAGAATTTTGACGCAATTGCTCAATGCACTGTGCAACGCTGGCCAATGTGCCATCTGGGTCCTCCATGCTGCTACTACGATCTCTGCAGATGATTTAAGAATGTTATTTTCTCACATAAAGTTATATCAAAATTCTCTTACTTAGCACCCTATGAAATTGGAATGAACATAAGCTGAATGCTTTTGGTTTGTTTATTTGTGCTTTTTTTTTTGGTTATATTAGGAAAGGAAATATATTTTCATGGTATAATGCACCTTCTGACATCAAACATAAAAGTTTGAATATGAAGTATGTCAAACTCATAGAAAATCTACTCATCTAATGATCACTAGGCATCCAGTGCCATGGCTCCTGTAAATTTCTAGCTCAAATAATAACCATTTTCAAAACAACCGCACAACTGAATCATTACAAATTCAGAGTGTTAACAACCATTTAGATTAAACATATACAGAGATTTAATTGGCACTTTATGACTCAGAAAGTGTAGTTTTAAGTGTTTACATCACAGAGATTACATATTTCCTACTCATGTGGGCTTCTATGCAAAGGCATGGGGTAACTTGACTGACTAAATAAGGAAAGGATATTGACTTTGGTAACCAACTGCCATTGCATATGGCAGACTAGCAGAGGACATGGGTGAAAGAGGTCAGAAAATTTGTCGTAACCAATTGCCACAGCCTTTGGAAACTCCGAAAGTTTTGGCAACTGATTTGTTGCATTTACCTTTTTCAAAAGGCAGGAACATGATTAAGTACATTATTCAAAATATTTTCAGCACCTTAGAAATTGCGAACATAGATGAGCAACAAATGACAAATAACAAAAGATGCCAATTTAGTTGTACGCACGTTGTTCTTGAAGACTACATTACTAAATTAGATCAGAACTGACCGTAAACCCATCTTCATAACAGAGTGTGGAGTAGGGGGCTCTGAATCTTGAAGTCTAGCATCAACATTTTTTTCCTGAAACCATGAAAAGGGAGAATGTAGATTTATTCATAAACATCTAACAAACAAAACATTGATCAAAGACATGGAGAATTTCAACGTATCTGATCCCTTTTCCATTTTTTCCTATTTTGATAGATGTGAGGGGGAGGGACAGAATATATATCAGAAATGCCACCTATTTCTGATTCAGTATCTAAACCGGGATCAGAAATTAGCAATGAAAGGCAGCATCTCCAGGAACTTGGTGCGTCTTCTTACCAGAGCAAAACAAAAAAGAACATTAAATACGTCTTCTTTAGTAACTCCACTACAGTCCAATAAAGAATAAAATTCACCAATGAGCAACTATCAGATCACTGAGATCCAGCCCGTACCACATCAATCAAGATTCAACGAATCAGCATAAGTATCTGAATCTCATGCTCAGAGTACATAAACAAGCAAAGATGTGAACTTTACCATATCATTTGTGGGAAGGCCGTTGCCATTGCTGGCAGCCAACCTCCAAGCGATTGTGGTCGCCAGTTTAACTTAACTTCAAGATTCCCAACACAAATAAATCAGTTCAAAACCTTGCCCCTCCCGAGATCTGCCTGCCTTACACAGTCAAAGCATCAAAATCCTCTGCCAGAACAAAAGTACAAAAGTCCCAATGCAAAACTTGGTGTCAGATCAGACGCAAGCAGATACTAATTGCTTCCCCAACTTGAGCTCAATTGAACTAAAACCATGTAAGAAACACTAAAATCTTAAAACGAATCCAATGCCAATCAACCAAGAAGTAAAACTAAAGCCAAAGTACTCTGCCCTTGTCGCCATTCAGAAGAAAGATTCAATTTTTAAAAATTATAATAAAAGAAGCGAACTTGAACTGGTTGGAAATTCCCCAAAAGAAAGAAATTGAAGCAAAATCTAGAATTTGTTTATCAGAAGATAGCGATAGTCAGAGAGTGGATCGAACTTGAAATGAATCAAAAGATAGCGCATCAAATCTCAAGCAGAGGGAATGAGAATGGATCAAATCTAACAACAGTTAAAGAGACCACCTCCTCTAGGAATACCAGGAACGACAAATCACATTGAGTGGAAAGCAATAGCAAAATACAATTCCAAAAGAGAGCGGTGTAAGTGGGTCTTAGTTAGTTACTTACCTCTTAGAGAGATGGAGAGAGGCAGAGATGTAGTAAAGAAGAAGAGAATGTGTTAGCATCTACAGATGTCGTAGAATAGAAGCGAAGAAGAAAGATAATTAAAAGAGATGAGATGAGCGTGAGTCAAGCTTTGCTCAGCTTGCAGTTAGCTTTCACAGGACCACCGACAACTACATGAACTACGCTAACATCTTACGGTTCGGCTTGGCTGCAACCTTAACAACTTAGCCACCTAAAACTTAAAAAACTACAATTTGTCTTGTCCTGTTTTTACCATTTATTACATAGTTGACTTTGTTAAAATTAATTAATTAAATTAAATTAAACAGCTGATCTAAAAATTTGCAAAATAGTATTATTTTAATTTAACTATTTAACCTTTAATTAGTGTAATTATTTTTTAACAAAATTATATTTTTTAAAAACTACATATTTTGTTTAGGTGTGAAAATAAGGGCAAACTCAACGAGTAAGTGTACATAACTTCTTAGGTTTAGTTTGAGGAAGCGATGGCAGTTGATAACTTGCTGAACTTAACATGCTAAAATGATAAATAATTATTCTCAATAAATACCTATGTGTTTGAGATTGCTGTTTTGATAACTGCTGAAATATGAAAATAGGTGTTTAGCAAGTGCGATTGCGGTTACTAAAAAGAGATAAAATGACTAAAAAACTCATTGATTTAATAAAATATTAATTGTTATATAAATAATTAAAAATTATATTATTAGTCATATAAATTTAAAATTATAAATAAGAAAATATTAAATTAAAATAAGAAAATATAAATTAAATAAATTTAGTAAATTAAATAT
>JAOQMS010000178.1:33154728-33174501 GCA_027563885.1 Erythroxylum longipes | reverse complement strand
AATTTAAAATTATAAATAAGAAAATATTAAATTAAAATAAGAAAATATAAATTAAATAAATTTAGTAAATTAAATATCTCGTTAAAAATATATTATTAGTCATATAAATAAAATCAACGAAGAAGACGATACGTTTGACTTGTTTTCTAAAATCTAAACTAATCCATATAAGCTTGTTTATCTAATTTGAAATATATTCAAATTTACTAATTCTTTTATTTAGGTTTAGTATGCTTGAGTACTTTCCATTATAAAAAATAAATAAATCTTAAATTTTAATTATAAATACTTGAAATAAATTTAAATTTAAATTTTGTGGAGTTTCCTTTTTTCACTGTAAACTTGTAAGAGTATTTCTTAATTAACTTAAAAGAGTACAAAATATAAATGCAATTAGGATAAAAATCCAATAATTATACGTAATTTTATTCAATAATTAAAAATTAAATTAAAATGGTTAGTTAAATTATAAAAAATTTTGACCGACTAATTTTTTAGTTCAATTTATTTTAATAAATAGTATTATTAAAATTAATTAATTTTTTAATTAAATCGGTTATTTTTTATATTTAATATTTAACACAATGACTTTAGTTATTGAGTAAGATAAAAACAGAAACTGCCAAATGGGAAAGAGCAACCTCCGCCTGAGTACTCAACACTACTCAGTCTACGTCTAAGCCAAGCCGAATTAGAAAACCAAACCAAACCCATCCTTTTTATCTCTTTGTCTTTGTCTTAGTTGGCGATGAACCAAACACTCTTCACTAATTTGTTTTAGATATTTTTCTTATTATTTAAGTCCAGAAGGATGCACCTAATCAGGATGCTTTCTTATTATGTAGTCTTCCTTTTTTCCAAAATCCCACTTTTTACCTTCTTCTAGCCGTGATTGAGACATAGGAGCAGTTTTGAGAAAGGATAGTTATAATTTATATTAAATAAACTATTAATAAAAGTTAAATATGAAATTAATTTCACCCCATAATCTATTTTCTATAAAATATTATGCGTCGAAATTATCAATTAAGTAATTCGATTAGACTTATATTTATCATATAACAATAATAATATTAAGTAAAAATCATGCTGACATGTTATATCTGAAGAAACGTACAGTTTTATCCCTAACGTAAAAGAACTATTAAGATGAACAGGAGATTTAAAAAATCAAATATAAGGATACATAAATAATGATTGTATTAATACATTTATTGTGAATTATTTTCTTAAAAGTTGAAATAAATTATAGTTCCTGTTATTACAAATTGATCCCTCCATAATGTTTATGTGAATTTATTGGTTAGACTTGTCAATGACTCGGGTCAGGCTTGGGCTGCTTCTGGCCCAATCGGCCTAACTGCAAGCCAAGATGGCCCATGGCTTGCCGGGCCAACTTGGCCACCATATTTTTTTCAAAAAAAAATGTCAAAATAATGTTGTTTTTGAAGTAACGGTCAAGCTACGGGCTAATCCGTGTTAGGCCTAACCTTGACCTGTGAGTTGCCCATAGTCTAATTAACCCAAGTCAAAATTAGGCTAAAGTCGAGCTGAGTCAAACTTAACATCTCTTTTATTAGGGATTAGATCTCCTGTTTAGGTTATTGTGTTATTATCATGTTCTATTAAATCTTATCTACACATTTACGTAGACTCACATATATATATGAACGAGATTTAATGAAATATGTTTGAAATAGAATTACCGAACATAGAATTTGATTTACTTTTATTGATCCGAGTGTTTCTTATTTTGAATCGAGTCAATGATTACATTATAATGTACGATGTTGATGTCTTACCACGTTCGATTCAGACGCATGAAATCTAGTAACAGTAAAGATGGGATGAAGACAAATAATAATAATACCAACATCTAAAAAAAATTAATATTATTGATTACGAATTAAAAATATGACTAAGTACTATTATTATTTTCAGTTATTATTTTCCTATTATTATAAACGAATGTTCAGGACAGAGCATGTTTCTTCAATCACATTCACATGTGCAATCTCCAGCAAATAGTCACTAAGAATCAGACATCCTCAGATGTCTCCGTCTGTTTTTGTAAGGTTTAGTGAAAGAGAAAGTTCATTTAAAAACAAAGAATTGCTTTATTTATTGCCAACTAACACTATAGTTTAATATTTAATCGGTTTAGTCTAATTTTTTCTAAATTCAAACACTAAAAAATTTAATTAATTCGAATGTCATTTTTTAATTTTAAAATAAATTAAATTAGATATAATTAGACCAAATTAAATTTCTCTAACTCCATTTGATCCATGAAGTTTACTAATTAAATAGGCTTCAATTTGCATGGAAGCAGGATTGTAGATGTCTTATGCTTAAGCTAGATTAGGAGAAGGTAGTCAGACTAATTGAGGAAAAGGAAGAGGTGTTAGGTTGGGTCCAGAACATTGTCCATTGGTGTAAGGATATGTTGAACAAACCTTGGTTGGTTTAAATTAGGCATATTCTAAGAGAACAGAACAAAGAATTATCTAGCCAAGAATACAAAAAGCCAGGCTTTGGGGTCTTACATGTTTTGTAGGTCCTTCTCCTTCCTTGCACACGTCAAATCCTCTATTTCAATTACTTTATTCCAACTTCATTTTATTAAATCTCACTTATATATTTATGTAGAATCCACGTAAATGTACGAATGAGATTTAATGAAATGCAATAGAAACATTATAACTGGAACAGAAGATTCGATTCTTTCTTTGCAGCATATCTTGTGAGAGGACTCTATTAGTAGTGTCTGTAGCAGGAATACAGTGATAAATGGAGTCTGAATTTTCTTTTATTTCTTGAGAGTTTCTCCCCTCTTTCTTTATTAAAAAAAAAGAGTTTGAAATAGTATGAAATTTTCATCTAATTAGAATAAGGTTACATATTAATCTTTTTTAACAGTTGTTTGATTTGTATGTATTATGTGTATTTTTAAAAAAGTATTATTCGTAATTTATATAAAACTGATTTTTTAAATTTTGGGTGAAGTAGACCTAATAATATAAGTTAAATTAAAAATTTAAAATGTGTGAACATTAAGCTTTAGAAATTTTCATTCTGAAAATTTATATATTATTTGTTTGATTTTTTTAATAAATTAATAAGAATAGAGAAGAAAAAAACATAAAATAATAACAACACTAAGTAAAAATCTCACTATTACGCGAGATCTAAAAAGGTTTAAAAATACGCAATCTTATATCTAATTAGAAAAGAGTTTGTTTATAAATGAAAAGAATAAAACATAATGTTTAATAAAATAAAATTTCATTATATTCTTAAAAATAATAAATGTTTAGACTTTAATTTGATTATAAATTTAATTATTATATATGACAAAAGAATTTTTTTAAAAAAAATTACACATTAAATATTAGTGTAAAACGTCACGAGGTTTTTAAAATACACGATTTAGTTAGGGGGTTAGATTCACATCCTCACTGCCAGCTTCGATGAATGAAACTAGGCGTAAGTCACAAGACAGCCACCACACACGTGACACGTCAGCTCGTAAGATGGGACATTTAAGTTTGGTGGAGACGTATTCTTCTTCTTCATCCAACATGATTGCTATCTCTATGTTTCTATGTTTCTTTTTCTTTTTTTTTTCCCCCGCACATATAAGACTAACACACATCGACGAAACTTCACAACATATAGTGCATTATATGACCAAAAGCTCTAATCTTTATCCGAAAATCATTAGTCGGGTTCGGTTCGAACTTGAGTTTGATTGAATTTGTGCGATCCAAATTTGGGCAATTTATAGTTCAATTAAGATCGGTCTAAGTTGATTTTTTATTTAAAATTTTTAAAAATATCATTTTATTTAAAATAACATTCACAGTTAATATATTCATGCTTTGAGTCGGATTTGACTAATCAACCCGATGATCTCGAAGCCCAAAAATATAATAAAAATTCAAACCTAGCTCAAAACTCAATAAATTTGAAATGAGCTTCTTGGCCGACAAAGCCAACGTAAAAATATCATCCCCACTTATTAAGGGAGACGGTTAGTTCATACGAGGAAATAATAATAGGAATAAGAATGAATATAGCGAAAAATGATAATTGATATTATCATTATAATTATGATAGTTAGTTAAGAGAAATGAATGATTACTATTACCATTGACAATGATCAGTTTGTAAAAAATATTGAGAAATACAAATTTATTATGTTGTAATTAATTAATTACAATATATTTATTAATTAAAATATTTTAATTAATAAATTACAATATTTTAATTAGTTACATAGTAAATAAATAATTAATTACGATATTTTCATTAATGACTGAATTATATTATAATTAATTATATTGTAATTAATTATATTTTAATTGATTAATTAATTATATTTTAATTAATTAATTAATTATATTTTAATTAATTAATTAATTATATTTTAATTAATTAATTGTCTTTAACTAATTAGTATTAAAAATATTTTTAAAAAAAAATCATTATTAAAGAATGAGTTTCATTTATCTACTAAATGGAGGGTACGGAGGATTTCCTAAAAGTGAGATATCAAATTATTACCTCTATAAAGATAATTAACAACCGACCACTCACTTTTCATTCTTTACCCATTAACTCTTTCCCAGACTCATTAATCAAGCACTCCCAAATTATGATGAAATCAAAATTGACATTTTGATATGAATGTCAATTTTTTTTTTTTGAAATAGAGAAACCTGTAATCGTTATTTTTTAGATACGCTTTGGGTAAACCTTCGAATTGATGCAATAATTTACAAATTACACCAATCAAGTATTCCGAATTAAACAAGTCCTGTAAGACAGGCTCGATCGAGAGAGTGTAAAAAATGTCAAGTTAATTGCTTGTCGATTGGAATTAAATTTGAAAGAGTCAATTAGTATCATTTCAAATCAAAATGATGTTTTACTTAATTGTTAAAAAATGTACCAATCAAAACAACATCATTTTAATTAGAATATGAGTTAAAAAGAAAATTTTGAAATATATACAACTTACAAATGCTTAATTAAATTTGTCAATTAACATCGAGTAGTTGATTTTTTAAATAATTTATTAAATTATATAATTTATAATTATGTACTTCCAATTTTTATGTTTTTTACTGTTCTTTTCGAATACTAAACATTGGTTTTTTAATCTCGCATTAATTTTATAAGATGGTGAGTAGATAAAATAATAATTAATGCGATACCTTATCATAATTGTTAATTAACACTTAACGAGAGACTTGAATTATTGATCAAAATGGGAATAAGATTCACATGGGCAGAACCTTGAAGCACATGCACTTGGTCGACCTTAGAATATGGAATCTCAAATACATACATTCCCCTATTTAATTGTGCCCCAAGAACATGATGAATAAAAATTTAAGAGTAATTTGATTTTTATCAATTTCATCTAGGGCTTGTAATGGGCTTCGAAATTGAAATTTTTTTTTAAATTTAAATCATAACTTAAAATTGTTTTCAAATCTAATTATAATTGATCTAAAATACTAAAACTCGAGCCGATTATATATAGTTTAATTTTTTAACTTCCTAAATCAAAATGACCCAAACTCTTACTAATTTATTATGATTAATCATTATCGTCATCTAGTTCGAAATCTTGCAATAAAGCAGGATTTGAAAATGTCTGATAGTATGTAGTCTTACCCTTATATAATAAGGAGACTGTTTAGACCCACATGTGAGTGTTACAATAAAAAAGTTATGCAGATTGTAAAAATAAATATAAAAACTGATATGCTTAGGTAGGCATGGCGGGCCGAGCCACGGCCTGACCGGGCAGGCCCGATTAGTCCACTAATTTTTTAAAGGAAAAAAATCGAAACGACGTTGTTTTGAAGAAAGTGAACAGGCCACAGCAACCCTGGCTAAAAAAGAGCCAGGCCGAATTGGATCAAAATTGTCATCCTTAAATATACTAGAAGAGTATGTAAATAAAATTTAAAAAATAAAAATAAAAAAATAAAATAAAACCAAATAAGATATATGATATGGTGCTTATATTTGCTAATAAATAATAATAAAAAATACAAATGAATTGATGCAAGTTTTAAAAAAATATGAAAAAAAAGTTGTCATGATTAATCGACTCCAAAAAAAAAAAAGAAAAAATTGTGTAAGTTTGAATCCTGAGTCCAGTTTCAAACTTGTCCCATTGACTTTAAACCGAACCAGATTACACCTATACATGGAAGACAACAAAAAGCTCACATATTTGACACAGGGATAAAGATTGGATACATTATCAGGGAAAACTTTATGGAAAGAAAAGAAAGAAACTTTTCTTTACATCTGGGAAATGGGAACAAGGAATGGCATACGTGAAATTGAAGAAACACCATGAAATGCCAGCTTGTTGACTAAAAAACCTTTCATGAACAGAGTTACTCTCAATATTACAGCCCACGATCATAGTATCTTCAAGAACATGAATAAGGAATTTTGATCATGAAGAAACAAAACTTCTCTTATTTGGGATTGTGGTTAATCTAATGGGTGGTACTACACTTTTCTGTTGCTCAACAAAAACTCAGAATTCAATTTCCCGTGTCAATAATCTGATCGGAGGGTTAACCGGAAACGAGTACCGGTACAGCCATGGAGCTTAATCACACAAGAGTGAAGGTGATAACAATGGTATTATTGGGTTAGGCTAATGGATGTTGCATACGATTGGAGTACGGTTAAAGCTTGCTCTATGATGGCTCTGTTCCTGGCTCGCTTCACCCAGTCTCCAGCTATTTCTGCTGCTTGGCTGCCTCTGACACCTTCTTGGAGAGTATCTGCTGCTTCAGCAAGCTTTCCTTCAGCTAGGAAACTCTCGACTCTAATAATCGTGGACTCGATCCCTTCTCCGGATGGGTCAACTTCCTTAATCTGCAAAAACTATATCAATAAAGTATCCCGTACAAGTCTAAAATAGATATTCAGATAATTTTTTATGATCACATACCCTTAGCCAGGATGCAACCTGAGCCAAACCATGCGCCAAGAGGCCACCGCTACCTGGTGGCATCAAAATGTAGTGTCGAAGTGGTCCCTTCAGGGCGTTGAACTAAAACCGAAATGGATATTAGTTAGCGAGAAAGCAAACATATTCTGCACATCGATATCCTAAACTCTTTCTAAACATATACCACTTTTTTGTGCAAAAGTATTAACTGACCGAGCATACTGCCTCTAAAATAAACATTTCAATATCTGATCCATAAGTTTCTAATGAAGTTGCTACATAAGGACACATCAAGCGAATGAGCAATCACAATTATTGGTGGCAGCATTTACTTCTGCGACTTTAGGTTTGCCAAGTTGCTTACCTTTTGATTCAATTGCAGCAGAGTATCTGTGCCATTATGCCGTGCTTCTTCCGGAAGGGTCGAGAGGACCAAATGCAAAAGTGAGTCTTTATCAATTCCTTCAATATATGGATTTAAAACATCAAGCTCTTGCTGAATTGGTAACCCCTTTGTTAGTGCATCTTCCAATGCTAGTGCTCCCTACAATCGGGATAAAAAATCAATTTGCTAAGCACGAAAGAAAATCATTAGCAGAAATTGGGAACATGAAATCAGCCACAGTATACAGGTAAGATACTTCATATATGTGCGAGTGTATGTAGCCATTGAGTGAAGAAAATGGAGACTATTACCAATGCAAGCTTGTGAACAGAATGGATTTGACGCGTCTCTTCAGATCTTGCATAGAAAGCCATGCACAACGCATTTATCTACAAAAGAAAAGAAATCTGAACACCTCAGGCTTTAAGAAACAACATCACCAGGAAGCAATCAGAGTTATCTCAACATAAAGGTTCCAAATTCAGCATGGGAAAATAAAGGACAAAAAGCATCTAAATCCTGTTGACCAATACTCCTTACGGTTCACATTAAGCAACAAATAATCTTATTCAGAATCATAAACAAGCAAATATGGTTGAAAATAACTCATTTTCATTTAAAGAAAATATCGCACATTGAGGTTTGCTTCAGCCATCTTTTCTATTTGTGCTGCCTTCTCACTAGCAATAGCAGCAGACCGTTCTGCTTTTGCCAACTCCTGCAATGTTTCAAGTTTCTTTTTGACTTCGGTGTCCTACAATCACAACTTGAATTAGCAACTAAACAACTAGCTCCAAAAGATATATGCTGTTTTCGCAAAATCAAAAACATGAACACCTTTTTTTCAAGCTCTATGCGAAGTTTCTCTTCCATTTTTTCTTGAAGTGCTCTGATAGCAGCTGTTGCTTTTGTTCGCTCTCTTTTTAGTTCCTGAAATGGTCAAAGTTATAGTCTGGTTACAGGGTACAAATTGCCAGGGAGAGGTTGGATTAAAAGTAGCCTAACTGTTCCTATTTATGCGCATATCCCGTCAACTCTGTTTAACTCCATTCATCGATAATGAAAAAGGTAATAAGAGATGATCTATAAAACCTTATCAAGGATTGCTGCCTCTTCTGCACGCATGAGTTCTCTAGCCCTCAAATCTCTCAATTCCTTTTCATACTTCTCCTGAACATAGAATAAGGATCAGAATGACCAAAGCACAGAGTGTGAGAAAGCACCAACAGGAATCAGATTACCTCTACTGATGCTAACTCAAGTTTCTTCATAGCAAGGAAAGAATACAACAAAATTACATTCCTTAATGTACATCAAGACTATTAATAGTTCAAGCCAGGAACAAATATACCTTCAAGGCCTTTTTCTCTTCAGAAAAAGTGCGGGTATCCAACTCAGCTTGCCTCTTTTCAGCTGCATGAATTGCTTCTAGAAAATTCATAACCAGCGTTCCGTCAACTGTCACAGAACCATCATCTGATTCTTCTATTGCAGTAACAAGAGCCTACATTTGCAAAGAAGATAATTTCAGTAGTTCCTTTCTGTAACATTTCTGTCCATGCAATTAAGCATTCCGATTAATGTAACATTAATCTGCCAAGTAAAAAGCATAGATTGCTTGTTTACCTGTTCACTAGAGTCTTTACTCACTGAGCTTTCTTCAGCTTTATCCTTAAGAAGATATGTATCAAGTAGACTTGCCCCTTCTCTATCTTTCTCAACTGCAGGCTGCCATGGCAGAATATCAAACACAGTTGTTAACTGTGTAAACAACATAGCAAACACAATGGGCTCCATGATTTCCCTAGATTTATTTCAAGCTTAAAAAAGGGATCAATTGCACAAAGGCTTCTAGTTTGGGATCATCAAATACAAGATCTCACAAAACTTTTGTTGGGAAAAAAAAAAAAAGGTCTTAGTTTCAAGTCCAGTTAGGACTTTCTCTATAGTTATACGGTTTGGATTCATTGTTACTACATCTTTTATAATTGAGAATTGATATTGAGAGTTTTTGCCCTGATACTCCTTTTTCTTTCTTTACCTATGCAATTTTATGCACCAAATTATCCACAAACAGTCAGATTACCTCTGATCTCTTTTCTGCAGTGTGATGCTGAGTGGGTCCAAGATCATCTTCAGGAACCGAGCTAGCATCTTGTTGTATTTGTCTAACTTGAACATTCTCATTGGAATATAAATCAGTTTTTGCCTCTGGGCTTTCTGCAGGTACACTAGCTTCGGTACTTGTGTTATGAGAAGATTCCAATTTATGTTTCTCCTGGACATTAATTCCATCAGCTTCTGTTTTCACATCAGATGCCACTTCTGCGTGAGTTTGATTTCCGTCTTCTGTTAAACCAAAAGCTTGCTGATGGGGAACATCAACTTGGACTTCAACATGAGGCGAATCTTTAGGACTTTCATCATCCTTCTTGGTATCAACTTGAGGAAGATCTACAAGAGTCTCAATCTTCTTTTCAGTTCCAACACCAGGAAGATCTATTTGGCTTTCAATCTTTGAGGAGGGTTCTTCACTTGTCGTGGATACCAATTGCTCTCCTAAGTCTTGAGTTTCCTTTACTTGTTTATGGTCAATTTCAAGTTTAGCTGAATGATGAGAACCCTGCTGATCTTTGCCAACAACTTTGTCTAAATAGCCTGATTGATATGCTAAAAGAGCTACTCCAGCAACAATGGCACTCCCCAATACAAAATTTGTTGAATTGCTTTTTGCTTCTGGTGTTTTACCTTCAGAATCAGTTTTCGGGGATCCATTGCCCTTGGAGGAAGTTGAAAATTGTTTCTTTGTATAAATGAACGCCGGTGTCTGCTCGAATTAACCGCAAACTAAATATCAGTATCACCAAAAAGCATTGACCAACTGCAGACGCTAATAACAACACATTCCCATCAGCTGGAACTCAACAAACCCAGTTCCTGTCCTTTGCCCAACTTCCCATTCTAAATCAAATAAAACCCACAATCCAAAAACTGAGATAGATCGCAAAAACACGGAAAAAATAACAGCTTTAAAATAGAACAGCATTCAATGAATATTCCCTCAACGTTCCAATCCGAGATTAAGAATTTCAAAAATTATTAAGATACTTATGAAATACGTGCCTGATACGTCGGCTGCCTCGGAATTGTCCTAAACGATCGACGAGACGCAAAGTCCAAAATCGACCTACAAATCCACCCATATTCAACTAATACCAATTGCTGCTGTAATTGCATACCTCAACTAGAAAAACCAAATACAGAGCGCATACCTTCGAAACATCGCTTTTCTCGGCAACGTACAGGAGGACGTGATATTCGATTAGAGCTTCGAGTGTTCGATAAAATGACTGACAGAGACAGAGCTGATCTCTAGTAGCTTAGCGTCGAGACTACAAAAGACATTGACAATGTTTTATTTATTTATTACATTTTATGTTTTTCTGTTGGTAGTTGATGATGTGTTAAATTTTTTTAAAAACATAATTAATTTTAATGTTAATTTTTAAAATACAATGTAAAATTAAATTAGTTAATTGATTTTTTATTTTCTGTATATAATTACTTCAAATGTTTTTAAATTAGTTAATTGATTTTTTATTTTCTGTATATAATTACTTCAAATGTTTTCATTTTTATTCTAATTCAAAATATTTAATCAATATTAAAGTAAGTCTGATCTTAAGTACAAATTTAATAAGATACTTTTATACATAAAATAAAATTTTCATTTTTATAATATAATACTTTTTATTATTATAAAACTAAATTATTAATTATGTTATTATTATTAAATTTATGTTTTTATCAATGTTTTAAAAACTAACAGGTCATTTGGACACTTTCAAATTGGATTCATTGACGAATTGGATTCAATTATATTTGTGAGACTAAATTAAATTCGATTTATGCTGTTTAAAATAATTCTATAAATATTAGAATTGAATGCAATTATATTATTTTGAACACAATAAAAATGAATTCAACTATTTTATATGACTTTTTTATCCTTAACTAAAAATAGTATGTAATCAATATATGTGTACACACAGCACAACAATACCCAAATTCCTGCCTAAGCAAGGTACGGGGAGAATAAGATGTATACAGTTATGCCCGCATCTCCTAAGAGATACAAAGACTGTTTCTTTATAGACCTCCGACTGTTTTAGTGACTCGAACTCAAGACCTCCTTAATCTTAAGCGAGGAGTTAACCATAACCAACTAGGCTACTCCTGCTTGTCGTAATCAATATGTGTGTGTTTTTATAGTAATTTGTATATTTATGAAGTGTATATTTGGAAAAAGAATTTTTAATGTTTTGAAAAGAATTGACTCTGCAATTCACACACCAAATCGGACCATTTGAGATGTGAATTGAAATTATAAAGAAAATGATATTCAATTATGTAGTTGAATTCAAGTCATTTCTTTTTTAACATTCCAAATACATAAATTGAACTCAATTACATAAAATTAATGAATTGAATCCAATTCATTGGATTTCAAACAGGCTGTAAATCAGAAATTAAATCAGTAAGATAAGAGATTTAAGTTGCAAAAGGATTAACCAATATTAAAAGATTACAAAATTGGTTAAAAATTGAATAAAATTAAATAATTTAAAATATATTTATTTATAAAATTTTTTAAATTTAATTAAAAATATTATTAAATAAATATTAACTAATTTATTTTAATATACTAATTTATAAAAATTAATCAATTTTAACATTAAAAGTTATTAATTAATCAATTTAAAAGTTTATGATTTAACCAATTGAGTTTTTTAAGAATCGGATTTAATTTGTATTGTGTTATTTCATCTTTTAAATTAATACAACAAAAATGTGTTCAGAGGCGACATTTTAACGAAATATAATGGCAAAACCCAAAAACCCTAACGCCCAAATGTTAACGCAAACGGACAAATAGATTGGGAATTGTCAGTACCTCGATTTTCCATTTTCATTTTATCCTTTTCCTGATTTCCTCTTTATAAAGAAGCCTTCGTTTGCGTTTTCTCGCACTTTCTCAGTAGTCTGTTTGGTTCAGTTGGTTTTTGGTCTTCGTTTCTTTTCCAGGAAATTTAGGAGAAAAAAAAAAGATTGTGTTTGGTCCAGTGGGTCGAATTCGAGGGTTCGCTGTGAAATAAATTATCCACTGGGCGGCAGTTTTTTTGTAGTTTATTTTACTCCGCGGGCATTTGGTTTATCGATCTCTAATGTCGGGTTTTGTGTTGTGAAATTTAGGGTTTTTTACAAAATCTGTTCTCGAGCTTTTCGTCGTCGTCGTGGGTGCGTGAGTTTCCTGGAATCGAGGTCACAGGATTATCGCACATTCAGGTCTACAATTTATTCTTGATTTGACAATTTGAGTTTTGCTTTTCATTTCAATGTTTCTATTCCCTTGTGGTGTATTTTGGGGTTTTTTTTTTTACCGATTTGATGTTTCTTCTGTAATAGCTGGGCTGTTTTTTCTGGTTGGACTAGGTGATTCATTGAGTTTACTCTTTCTTGTCATTTTAACTTGCTCTCGGCCGTGAATACTTCTAATAGTTTCTATATCAAAGCTTGTTTAGAAAAGGGAAAGTCTCTGCAAAATTTGTACTGTAACAGTGCTTTGTTCAATATGAAAAGTACAGACATTTCATTAAAGGAGGGATATTTTCTGGTGGAATAACTTGTCTTTATCTGGTAAAAGGAACATTTTCTGGTGGAATGACTTGTGTTTATCTGGTAAACCAAATGGAGCATTGAGTAAAATCATGTGCCTTTGAACAGAATATCATTGGTTTCCAGCATTAAAGCCGTGACATTTGGTTTTTGTTTGATTCCTGTTACATGCGCAAAAGATGTCACATTGTTGTGCAGTTGTGGAATTTTCTTCCATTCTTTTCCTCGAAGATGTTTTCAATGATATTTTTTCCACTTATTCAATTTTGTTTTAAAGATAATTTTGCAGATGTTCTTTCCATTGACAAATAATATTGTTGTGTACTTTTTGCATTTCCTCTTGTGAAATCATAGTTATTTCAGCATATCATTACTTCATAGTTGATTTCATCATGATCTTTTCCTTCCTATCCTCCAAAATGTCTGTATGATTTAGATGGTTTCTGTAAGTAGACAAATTTGAGTTGTATTTGATGTTTGCAGGATTGTGAAGGTGATATTAGTTGGAAAAGATGTCGTCCCGATACCCAATTCTAGACAATCGACCGATAGATCAGTGGAAGGTTACAGAATTGAAGGAGGAGCTAAAGAAACGGAAACTAACAACTAAAGGTTTGAAGGATGATCTAATAAAACGCTTGGATGAAGCACTTCGCATTGAGAGGGAAAATGCTATGAGGGATGCAGACAATGGCATAAATTTGGATCCCCAGCATGTAAATCCGGAAAAGCAATCTGAACCAGTTTCTATTGCTAGGAAGAAGGCTGAAGTTGTAGTTGATGATGCTAATGAAAAAGAGAAGGTTGATAATACTTCAGTCCAGGATTTTCAGATTGACATCAATGATAGTCTAGAAGCCGAGGATCAAGGATACAAAGTTCAAGAAGATATTGTAACGGATGGTGGAACTAATTTATATACAGTGGAAGGGGAGCTTGCAGCTAACACAAGCACAGTTGAGACTAGTGTTACTGTTACACCGAATGTGGTTTCTGAGTTTGCATTGGATACCAGCATTGGAGTTAAAGGGAATGTGATTTCTGACGGCACATTAAGTGGTCAAATTGCACATGGTTCTGAAACGCAGGAGACTTTGGGGATTGATGATTCAAGGCTCCAGCAGGATGATAAGGATACAAAGATCCAGCTGGAGGGTGAGGATTTGAAGCCCCAGATGGAGAAAGAGGTTTCCAAGTCCCTGCTGGACAAGGAGGATATGAAGCCTGCACACGAGGATGCAATGTATGACACTTCTACAACAGCAAACCAGGTATCTGAGGTCAGCCCTAATTTAGGGTTTCAAGTAAAATCTGATTCTATTTCTACTGATTCTGTGTCAATTAATGAAAAACTAGAACTAAAGGATAATATAATTGCTGATAATGTCAAATTAGAACTAGATGTTGTTAAACCAGAAATTGTGGAACCATTATCGGATAATGTTGTCCCAGTTGGTGGTGAATCACATCCAATGGATGTTGAAGAGCCACAAGAGAAGAAGCCATCAGTTGGAGATAAAGATACCATCAATGCTTCAAATGCAGATATAAGCAAGAAAAATGATATTGTAGAAATCATAGACTCAGAAAAATTAAATTTAGACCGAAGCTCTGGTGATGATTCTATGGAGGATGATGTATTGGAAAGTAAGCAAATTGATTCAAAGTATAATCCTGATGAAGTTGGACATAAGACTGAGAAAAATGAAGTAATTGCTGGGAAGGAGGAAAATCTTGCTGATGTTGTTGGAAAGGATTCATCTACTGAGCAAAAAGAAGTACATGATGAGAACAAGATTCGCTCTTCTGTGCCCACAGAGAAAAGGAAGCTTAATGGTGAGCCTGCATTATTGAATTTCCTTTCCCACCTAACCTCATTCTTACAAGTTTTACTAATTCATATTGTCTGCTTTATTGATGTTCTTTTTGTTTCATTTGCTTATATGGTTTTACTTCTATGTCAAAATATGAATTTTGCATTTATTACCTAATTGTCTTTGAATTATTGTATGATCACTAATAAGTTGGACAAGGCAATGATCATTCTTGCGGCAAATATGTTTTTATAATTGATGTGTTCTTTAAATTTCATCTTTGACGTTTGGCTTATTGCCAGGAGACAACTTCTAATGTTGGTATATTGCCATGGAAGAATTGGGTATTCTTGTCCTGAAGTCATGCCACAAGTTTAAAGCTAATTCTATTTACTTGTTCTTCCACTTTACCTACCAGTTTTTCCCATCCGTTTCTTGTTAGAGAGATGGTTTCTCTTCTTTTTAATGTTCAAAGAATCTGGTTCTGAAGGACTAACTTCTTATTTGACTGAATGTCATTCACAGATAAAGAAAATGTTGTAAATGAGCCATTAAAGAGGCAACGCAGATGGAATTCTGAAAGCCTCAAGACTTCCGAAACAGAAACTACCAATCTCACACCCACCACAATGCCCAAAAATGCAGTTCAGCCCGCACCCATGCAGCGCAACTTTTCTCGATCCGACTCATCTATGAGTGAGGATACACCCAAGGAGCGAGTTGGTGAGTTATTTTTTTCTCGACTGTAATGAACTTGAGCAAAAGTTGTTTCAGTACCTAATAACGCTCTCTATCTCTTGTGCGTTTCAGTTCCACCATCACAAAAGCCTTCGACAAATTCTCTCAGGATTGATCGTTTTGTTCGTCCTTTCACCCTGAAAGCTGTCCAAGAACTACTTGAAAAAACTGGGACTTTTACCAGTTTCTGGATGGATCAGATTAAAACTCATTGCTATGTTACTGTAAGCTTTCTCTCTCTCTCTCTCTGCACTGTGGTAGATTTGTGGACTTGGTACCTTTGACCTTTTCTATATAATCACCATTGTTGTCAGTATGTATATGTTTCGATGAGCCTGCATGGCACTCTAGATTTCTATTGACGTGGGAAATTATGTTGATGCAGTACTCATCCGTGGACGAAGCCATAGAAACTCGAAATGCTGTGTACAACCTACAATGGCCACCCAATGGTGGACGCCTACTGGTGGCTGACTTCGTTGACCCACAAGAAGTAAAGATGCGGGTGGAGGCTCCTCCTCAGTCACCTGCAGCACCCGTAACTCCTAGTGTCCCTGCTGCTCCAACTTTGCAGGCGCAGCCCTCACCCCGTCAACAGGTACCCAGGCAGCAACTTCCACCCCCACCTGTCCTTCCACCACCTCCACCTCTGTCTAACCCACCACTTGCCAAGGAAAGGTTTGCTCATCCACCACCTCCTCTGCCTGAGAAACATGAGCCTCCAATTGTTACGCTGGATGATCTCTTCCAGAAGACCAAAGCCACCCCGCGGATCTACTATCTTCCATTGTCTGAAGAGCAGGTTGCAGCAAAGCTTGCAGAACGTGGAAGAAACACCAAATAGTAGGAATCAGGCTATTACTTACCTAGGCAATTGGTCTTAACAATTTGTCATGGATGTCCAGTTTGTTAGATAAATGATGGATAGGAGTGAATTGGTTTATCCAAATCGAGAGAAATGTTGCATGTTGGTGAGATTAGGTCTTCGACTGTCTAAGTTGTGACTTTTTAGTTATCTTAAAACCATATTTGAACCCTGGATTTGTCTATGTGAGTAGGCTTTGTATTTGCAGAAAAACTCTTTAACTTATCCCAGCCTAAAATGGTGGAACCTTTCTTTCTAGGAAGTTCTGCATCTATCTCTATAATATACACTTTTTTGCATCATAGTTCACACTTACACATTGATTGATGTTACCAGCGACAAAATGTTTCAGTTGATGAAGTGGTCTCAATTAATTGGGCAAAAGACTACGGCTTAGAAGACTTGGAGGGCTATGTGAATACAAAATCCCAACCAATTAGATTGGCTGCGTGAGGTTTGAGATTTGGGGATGAAATCAAGTTACCAACACCTCAGCACTATAAAGATTCGATCTTTACCGATGGCAAGAGCAACATTTTCAACAATCATCCCAGTTTTGATTCAATCCCAACATAGAAATTCTCAATACACTTGTAAGGTATGTTTATTTTCAATTTTAAAACATGTTCTAATTTTGATTGGTGTTCATAAAAAGAACTAATATGCGGCCAAATTAATTTCCGAAAGGTAAAGTACGACAAGTAGTAATATATAATCATAGTGCTTAACCTAATTTGCTGATATTAAATGGATTAATAAGGTTGATGGTGATAAGTACGGCTTGTCTTAATTTAATTTGTTTCTAAAGACAGTGGAGGAGGAGGACCACCTTTTTTTCAAGTACTTATCATGGAGAGACCAATTTGTACTCTTGGAACACTATCCCATGAAAGATGACCTTTCATCATTTAATAAGAATATCTTATTTAATTACCAACTTATTGTATATTTGGATGTAGGAATTTTAATAAATTAAAATCAACTTGAGGAAAGAGATAAGAATTTATGTGATTTAAGTAATTTAAAGAATTTTACTCTTTAAAATCACCCAAAAATTTGTGTGGTTTTTAAATTTTCAACATTTTTATTACAGAGTAACGACAAAATATACATGACATAAATATCACACATAAATTAAGTAAATATTAGTAATATAACAATTAATGAGTCAACCCAAATTTTAATAATTTAAATAGTTATAATAAATTATTTGTTTGAAGCATATTTAATTAATTATTGTCAATTTTAAGAGTTAAATTGGTTCATCGTATAAACAGCAATTAATTAGTGATATTCATATTACGTGTATTTATCGTTACTTTTTAATAGAAGTATAAGAGAAGATATCTTAATGAAAAATTGAAAAATATAAATAATTTTTAAAAATTTTAAATATTATTACTTAAATCACAAAAAATTGTATCTCTTTTACTCCTTAATTTAATTACTATATTATCATTCTCATTAGTAATTATGTCTATATCTTCTATTCACAATTTTAATGCAACTTATAATACATAATTTAAAACCTTAAATTGACAATACTAATTCATCCACCACACATCCAAGGCACATACTAAGATAAGACACAAACCGAAGGCCTCACACACACAACAATACAAGTACAAACCAGAGAGTGTCGAATTTGTGTAATTGTAAACCAAATGGGTGGATCAACCCATCGATCCATTCCATTCCATTCATGCATTTCATTAATCATTGCTTCCCAGCTATGGTGGTGAAGTTACCAGGATGAACCTTATTGCTCTTCCTCGTATAAGTAGTAGTAGAGACGATATTTTTAGGGTTCTTTTCTGTCTGCTCAACCCCAACTGTCCCTCTTCCTTCCTCCATTTCTTTCTGCTTCAGCTTCTTCTCAAGGTTCTTCTGCATCAAGTAAACTCTAGCACAAGACATTCCAATGCTCGACATGGCTTGGAAAGCTTGACTTATACGACTTGAAACAAAAGATGAAACTATAGAATATATGGTTGAGAGCTTCAATGGAAGTGATGCTGTGTATTTATAGAGAGAAATGGGGTTCACGAGAAGGTAGTGAACAAAGGGTAAGAGAAAGAGTAATGGTTTTGCAAATCAAAACTGAACAATTTGGCATTATTTAAACGGTTAGCACACGGATATAAGCAGATAATGGGGGCTGCATTTGATGGTTTTTATAAAAAGGAAAACTTAGAATGTAAGTTGAAGTGGAGAAGTTCATGATGTTATTTTATATGTATGTGTCCCTAAAGGCGTAGAACGAGGGCATCCCTTGAAAAGTAATTATTGAGAGGAAATACTAACTTTAAAATTAGAATATATACATCTAGAATTAAAAAATTTAACTGGTTCGATCGATTTAACTATAAAAGCATTAAATCGGTTAATATTTTAGTTCGATTTTTAACTTTTCGGTTTGATTTATTTTAATAACTCTTATTAAAAATCGATTAATTTATTAATTAATCATGATTTTTATACTTGATAAGTTCTTATAAACTAATTATTTTTTATTTAATAATCTTTTTTTAATTAAAATTCAAAGTTTTTCAGTGAGGAAGAAAAAAAATTTCAATCATATTTCAAATTCTTTAATTTTATTCAATCTTTAGTCAGTTTTATGACGGTTTAATACCAGTTGAACCTATTAAATCTTAAACTTTTTGTTTTATCGGTTTAATTTACGATCCGTTATTAAAACATTTACACAGACACGCACACACGCATACACAAATACACACATACACATAAATATATTATATACAATTTTAATTCTCTTTAAATAGGTCTAAATCTTATGCTTGAAGTAAATAAACTCTAAATGTGCTCCTCGTAGGTTTACTTATAATGAATTGGATTAGTCCAAGTTTTAACTGTAACTTCTAAATAAAAAAATTATTTGATAATCACTCTTTTTTGAAAAGTAATTAATGAGAGGAAAAAACCAACTTTAAAATTGAACAAAAATATAAATGCATACAATTTTAAGAGTTTATTTCTCTTTAAATAAGTTTTCCGGATTAAATCTTGTGAATAAGGTAAATAGACTTTAAATAAGCTCCTTCCTTTAGGTCTATTTATTTCTAAACGAATAAAGCTTGATTTGGGGGAGTAGTGACGGTTAATAATCTGTTGAAATGATAAGTATGTAGTTATGTGTGTGAGATTGCTGTTTTGGTAATTGCTAAAATGGGAAAATAGGTGTTTGACAATTGCAGTTGCAGTTGCTGAAAAGAGATAAAATGACTAAAAAGCTTATTGATTTAATAAACTATTAATTGTTGTATAAATAATTAAAAATATA
>JAOQMS010000178.1:33131434-33145720 GCA_027563885.1 Erythroxylum longipes | reverse complement strand
TAAAATATTGTAATTAATTAATTAATTATAATATAATAAATTAAAATAAATAAATAAAATATAATAACAATAGTTAATTAAAATATAATTAATTAATTGTCTATAATATAATTAATTATAATATTGTAATTAATCAACATATTGTAATTAATTAATTAAAATATAATATATTACAACATTGTAATTAATTACAATATTGTAATTAATCAACATATTTTTTACAAACTAACTATTGCCAATGATAATAGTAATTATTCCTTTCTCTTAACCAACCATCATATTTATAATGATAATATCCATTCTCATTTCTCACTATATTCATTCTCGTTCCTATTACCATTTCCCCATGCGAACCAACCGTTCCTTTAAAATTTTTAGACTTTCAAAATTGAATATATCACATTTATTATTTAATTTTAAATATGGGCTAAATGTGTTACGTCGACCTTAATGTTTTACAAGTTCTTATTGTTATCTTTGTTACGAAAAAACTTAAAATTTATCCTATATAAAAATAATTAATTATAAATAAAAAATAATATGATAAAATTATCTATTATTTATTTAATAAATAATAAAATGAAAATAATAATGTATTATATAAAATTTTATGTCATTATACTTAACTAAATATGTTAGTTTTAATATAATCATATTTCATATTTTCTAGATTTTATATATTTTATATTGATAATATATCTTTTTAATCTATATATATATATATGAAAAATATTATAATGACTTTTGAAATATGTGAAGATAATATTTGATATTTGATATTAGATATATTTTAATTTATAAACAATATATGAAAATAATATTAATAAAAATAAGTAAGTATTTGTTATGTCAAATTTATATTATTATGATTTCTTTAAGATTTGATTGAAGTGAAGTAAAAAAATTGTATAATATAATGTATTGAGAGATTATTTTGTAATTTTATAAATTTAAAAAATTATAATTTTAAAAATGATTTGATATGGTGTCCTATATTGATCGGTATTAGTATTTGTTAGAGTATTCCATATTGACTAAGCACAAAACTGTTAAAGGGCTTATAAGTAGGCAATGTCAACTATTCAAATAACTAGTTCTAATCATTTCGACAATAGTTGACCCAAACTTAATTATTGTTAGTGAACTCTACATTCTGCCCATATTAAAAATTCTAATATGGTATCAAAGTAAATTTGGTCCGATTATTAATTTCCTGGTTGTCCATCTGGATGTCCAGTCCCATTGACCTAGTCTAGTTACCACTGTGTTTATTTCAAGTAAAATTAGATGTCTAGTCCTAGTTGCACTTAAGAGGGAATGTTAGAGTATCTAATATTAACTAAATATTAAATTATTCAAGAGCTTATAAGTTGGAAGAGTCAACTATTCGACTAGTTCTAGTCATTTTGATAATGGTTGACCCACGCTTAATTATTGTTAAGAAATTTTACCATGCTTATTAAAAATTCTAATAGTATTATACTGTACAAAAACTAAATCTACTATTATGTCTGATACGGTGATCGCATTGAACCTAATTTTGTTTGAAAGACATCATATGGGGTTATTATATGCATTAAAACTTATTTAACGCATAAGCCGTTTTTTATTGGTTTTGAATTCAAAAACTCGAATTAAGTAATTGAATCAAAATTTAAGTACAAATTTGAATTTGATTTATTAATTCTAAAATGATTAAAGTTAAGTTTGAATTAATTTATTACTTATAAAAACTAAAATTTAAATTTAATTGAATGTAAATATTTAAATCCAAATCTAAACTCAATCAAACCAAATTTTAATTCATTAATCTCATAATGGAATGAATTAATTTATCAATCCTTTAAGTGTGAAGGATGACAAAAAGGTGCAAGCTTGACCCATTTGATTTAATTTAATTTATTAATTTAGATTTCACTATTTGATTTTATTAGAATTTTTAATATGAGTAGAGTGTAAAGTTTATTAACAAGAATTGAGCTTGCGTTCACCGTTACTAAAATAATTAGAACTAGTCATTTGGATAGTTGACCCTTACCACTTATAGGTCATTTAACATATTCTTTTTAATCAATATGAGATACTTTAATACTCCCTCCCAAGTGCAACTAGGACTAGACATCCAGTTGTCACTTGAAATAAACACAGTGGTAACCGAACCGGATTGCTGACACTAAACATCCAGATGAACAATCCGAAAATTAATAATTCGGACTAAACTTACTCTAATATTATATTATAATTTTTAATATAAATAAGGTGTAAATTTCATTAACAAGAATTGAACTTGAGTTAACCATTGCTAAAATAACGATAACTAATCAGAATAATTAACCCCTACCAGTACCACTTGTAAGCCTTTCAATATTTTCATTTTTAATCGATATAAAATAGTCTTTTAACATGTTGGACCAACAATCCGAACCTCTGGTTATTTTGTATATTGGTAAAGTAATTTCATATTGACCAAGTCAAAAAAGTTACCAAGTAACTAGAAGTTTTGGTTTGGTGCATTACCATATCAAGAGCGCAATCGAAATCGGCTTGGATTTGGACGAAGCACGAGGACATTTTGGATTCCGTTAGCTTTGATCATGTCAAGTGTGTGGTCGTGGAGGTCAAATGCATCATAGTTCCGTCGCGAACGACAGTCTGAACGCGAATGCGATTAGGAATCTCCAATGCGATATCACAAATGGGATTGCCGGTGTCCCAAATGATGTCGCAGAAAGTAGCGTTATGCGCCACCATGCAGTTCATTCTCTTGAAGAGGTTCTCGATGCTGTTTTCAGTCTTTGGAGGGAAGAATTCGAAGGAGAAGATGACCTTGTCGGAGGTGGAGCTGCCATTCGCGCATGAACGGACCTTATCTTGTCTATCACTTTCATTGTTTCAAATTCAGATTTGGTGATTCGTTAGAATAAACAAAGTTTGATCAAGCTTGGGCTTGATTTTGTAATCCGTGCCGATTTGAATTATAAATTTAATTTAATTTAAAATAAAAAATATTTTCATAAAATTACTTTAAAATAGAATAAAATTAAAACATTTTAAAAAATCAAACTTAGACCGGAAATCCAATTTAACTAGGTCGAGCCGGTTGATTTGGGTTCTTATAGGGCTTATTTGCAAGCCTAAAGGGGTTACGATTCATCTACTTTTAAGTTTGGGCCGTCTTGTTCATAGCTCAACCCGACTGAACCAGAACCCGACCGATCCCGTTTTCCTTTCCTTTTCTCTTCTTTTCCATTTGTATCGTTAGCACGAAGTTGTTCTTCACTTACAAGCTTACGGCCTAAGCTCCAATGGATACAAGTGAAAAGCTTAACAAAAAGCTTAACAAAAAGCCCAAACTAATGAAGAAGAAGAAGAAGAAGAAGAAGAACCAAAACCCCAAAATCAAAAAGATCAAGAAGATCAAATCTCCTCCTCCACCTTCGAATTCTATTGAAGATCTCACTTCCCTCTTGGAACCCTTCACCAAAGACCAACTCATCGAACTCATCTCCATAGAAGCTCAAACAAACCCGTCTCTTTTCTCTGCCATTAACCAGTTCGCAGACAAGGATATTTCTCACCGGAAAATCTTTGTCCACGGCCTTCCATGGGACACCACAACAGACCGCCTCTTCTCCGCCTTCCAAACCTTCGGAGAGATCGAGGATTGCAATCTTGTGACCGACAAAGCAAGCGGCAGGGCTAAAGGTTACGGTTTTGTCGTGTTCAAGACGCGAAAGGATGCTTTGAAAGCGTTGAGGGATCCGAAGATGGAGATCAATAACCGGGTTGTTAATTACCAGTTGGCGTGCTTGGGGCCACCGGGTAATAATGCTAATTCAGCCAAAGATAATCATAATCAAGATGTGGGTGCGAGGAAGATATATGTGAGCAATGTTCATCAAAGTGTTGGTATGGAGAAGTTGAGAGCTTTCTTTGCCAAGTTCGGAGAAATCGAGAGTGGGCCGATAGGTTTTGATAAGGAAACGGGAAAATCAAAAGGTTATGCTTTGTTTGTGTATAAGAGTTTGGAGGGAGCGAGAAAGGCTTTGGAGGTGCCTTTCAAGATGTTTGAAGGACAGGTTTTGCATTGCTCCATAGCCACCGATGGGAAGAGTAAGTCTCACAGTAACACTAAGGTTGTTAACGCGCCGGAACAGCAATATCAACAACTACAACAACAGTTGATACCGCAACAACCGCCCCAACAGAATGTACTGGCGGCGTTGGCGGCAGCGCAGAATTTGGCATTATTTGGTCAGCTTAATCCAGGATATGGTCCAGTGCTTGGACAGCCTAGTACTGCTGTTACTAATGCTGGTGGTGGCGGTGGTAGTGGTGGGTGGATGATTAGTCCGGGAATGGCAAGTGCAGCGAACCAGAGTGTGCTTCCAGGGATGTATGATATGAGTCCGACAATGGTTGGTACATATGGAACAGGGCAGGCTTTCCAACAAGTTTATCCACATGGTGAACAGATTGTTCATGGAGGGATGGGTCGGGGAGGTCAGGTTGCAGGAGGATCATTTCCTGGGACTTCTTCTTATACATGGTATGGGTTACTTAAGCTTGATTTTTGTAATTGCTTTCATTTGTTTGAGATTCTGAGGTTGTGTCTTTGTGCATGGTTGATTTCATGGTTTTGTACCTGCGAAATACTGTCTGGTTTTCATGGTTCTAAAGCATCAAATTTTGGTTTAAATAATATATAGAATCTACGGAATAACTAACAAAGACAAGAGTTCTCAAAGCATTGGACTCTGACGTTTCTGTCTGTAATTACCTGCTCTAATCATTCTTTGATTTGGGAAGAGGATTATTGAAGAAAGTAGTTGATGATATACAATCTGATATGAATTGAAATCATTTGCAACAGTTGATTTTAGCGAATTTGACTCAGGTATACTTTTCCTCTTATATCTATTTAACCGAGTGAGTTTATCGATCTCATTCCAATGTTTCATGAACTGGAGGTTGTTGTAGTTGTGGACAGGTTTGTTTGTGTTTTTAGTATTGGTGTTATCTCCATAACTAAGAATTTACTTTAAACCTCCTTCATTGTTTCAATGTTTTTTTCCCTTCATTTCATGTATTTGACTAATTTCATCTTCATTTTCCACTTACTGTTTCTCATGTTGATAATACTTTTTCTATTGCATGATGCAGCATTTGTGACTCTGCTTTCCATATTGTTGTCATTCATTTGATGAATCGTGTTTCCTTTTTCATTTTTTGCATTTCGGGCCAAGGATATTTCAGCTGTTGTTTAAGCAAATTGCTTCTGCTATGAATTCCTTTTCTTTTAACTTGAATATGATCCCAATGACAAAGTTGAAGTTCAGTTCAAGAGCCACCTTTTTCTATTTTGAAGGTTTCCTTTATCTTCATTTCTGGATTTCCAACTTGCTATTTGCTTGCAAGATTTATTCCAGAGCCTCTGATTCACGGTGAAATTACAATTGCATAGCAAGTAGTTAGCTTTAAAATCTAAGAACAGTTTGATCGCCTGAACGGAATCATCTACCGACTACTTTTTATTTCTTAAGTTGTCTTATGACTGTTGGACCTTTTGGGTCCAGATCGTTTTCCTCTTCATCTCTTACATCCCTTTATTTTCTCTGTTCTTAACACGTGACACCTTGCTCGAGAGGCCGATTTCATTTATTTCCTTAACTGCTGTGACGTGTGGTTTCGTGTTGGCAGATTGTTTCCGGATTGAGCTTGAGCAGTGATGTTCTTGCAACTCTGGTTTCAGGAGATTCTCATGCTTGGGGAAGTTTGAACATATATCAGTTTTCTTATGATTCATCTTTTCAAGTTCACCAAGCTGAACTACAGCTTGTAGATCATTTTATATATATATATTTTGGTTGACAGTCTTTTTATCTTTTTCGTCTTTGTTTGACCATCTGTTTCTGTTGCGGTTCTGGCTTTGCTTTCATGACATTTGCAATGTCAGATCATACTTTTTTCTCTCTAGTTTTGGACATGAGTTAATTTTCTGTAAACTTTTCAGAAAGTTTGATTAATTTTAATAATTTTTATTCTTAAATTAATTAATTGTTAAATTTTTGTAAATTAATTAATTTTTATAAATAAAATTAATTAATTAATTTGTATTTAATAATTTTTTATTAAACTTTAAATTAAAGATAAGCTTTTTTAATCTTATTTCAAATTCTTCAAATTTATTCAATTTTTAACTGATTTTATGACAATTTAATACTACTTGATCTTTTATTTTACCGATTTGGGTTTTTAAAACGTTGAGACTTTTTTGTTGCTCCTTATTATGATAAAAAAAACGTTTAAAGATTTAAAAAAACACAAGGCTCCATTGTTGATTGGGATGGTAATATTTGGCCTATGAACTTTAATTTAGTTATTTTCAATAATTTATGGGCCAAGCTTAGGCTCAAACAAACTTTAAATTTAATTATTCTAAGCAAAATAATATTGTTTTACTTAGAAGAGTTGGGTCTCGGGGTAAACTTGAATTTGGATAATGCAAACTTGAATTTGGATAATGCAGATCTTGATTTAATTAAATTGTCATCCCTAATTGTTAACGTAGAAGGTGATATGCTAAGTTGGGCCTCGGGGTAAACTTGAATTTGGATAATCCAGATCTTGATTTAATTAAATTGTCATCCCTAATTGTTAACGTAGAAGGTGATATACTTTCATCTCTCTTAACCTAACAAGTATCTTAGAAATGATAAATAGGGAAGATATAATTACACCCTATACGTCTAAATTTTAAAGATTTTTTTTAATTTAATGTCAATTTTATAATTTTTAATTTAGTAGTTAACTTTTTTACAAAGTACATAATTTAATTGGAAAAATTATTTTTACTAATGTGACTTATTATCACGTGAATGTCTATTTATTGGTCATATCAGAAAGAATAATATTTTGATTTAATTTATACAAAATTTGATAAATTTATAATTAGATTAAAATTTTTTAAATTTGACACTAAATTTAAAAAACATTAAAAATTAGATATTTTGAATCAATTAATTTCTATGATTGAATCCAAAGAATCAAGTGCAATGATTATCCTAAGCATGGAAGATCAGGGCATTCACAATTCGCACAGATGACTGCAAATAATATCAGAAAAATGATATTATTTTATAAGTTTAGCCAGGAATTTGGGAAATTAAAATTGTAGCTAAGATCATGACATCTTCCTTAAGTAAGTTTTTCCGCAGCTCATTGTTCTAGCGTACTCTAACCATGAAAGGAAATAAAGAGACCAGCAACATCCTACATAATCCTGACATAGTCTAAGAAGGATCATATAATGTTAGGTAACAAACTCATATAGATACAGCATCCCCTAAGAGGCTGCCTGATCATTCCAACCTCACTTCTTCCTTTTCTTTGGAGGCTGCAGGGATTCCTCTTCTTCATCCTCCTCTTCATCTTCTTCGTTTTCAACCTCCTCAACTTCGTCCTCGTCTTCACCACCATCGTCATTGTCATCATCGTCGTCATCGTCATCCTCATCCTCATCGTCATTGTCATCATCATCTTGATCGTCTCCATCATCTTCATCTTCCTCTTCCTCCCCACCATTCTCTTCCGCCCCACCAGCTCCACCATCTGGTCCCTTCTTCGAGTTGCTCTTGTTGTTGTTCGGTTTGTTGCCATGGTCACCACCATCTTCGGATGACAAATCTTCTTCGCCTTCTTCAAAGTCTCCGTCGTCGTCGTCGTCGTCTCCACCATCTTCTGCTTCTGCATCAGCTGGGTGATTATGACTCTCCATTTTGTCTCCGATTGTTCTAGGTATGTGACTCAGTAGCAATGTCGTAATGGATTCCTAAAACCATTTTTTATAAAATGGATTCCATAGCAGTCACAAACCGTAAAATACCATTAAGAACAAAATCATACTTAACCAACAACTTATGGATCAACAGAGAAAGTGGCCAATGAAGAAGACATTATCAAACACTTGATCCATGTAGACTCCAAAAAGAAATTGTGGGCACGAAGTTTAGATTTGTTCTTGGAATAATGAATCGAACATTTTTAAAAAAAACAATATTTTAATGTCCAATATTTTAAAATTTTTATTAATATACAAAAAATTTAAAAAGTTAGTTTAAAATGTTATCTTGTTTATATTTTTGTTAATATAATTAATAGGTTACATAAAGACTAACAGTTAAGACTCTAATCCTTTAGTATCAAATATGTGACTGCATTTTGAATATAAAAAGACATAAAAATCATGTTGATAAAGAAAAAAAAGTCAAATAATTTCTTTAAATGTTAGCCTACACTTATTTTATGAGTCACATCAAAAAATATTAATAAAAATAAAATTTTGACTTAAATTATATAATTTTTAAATTTTAAATATTTAATTAAAAATTTAAATTCTAAAAGTAAAAAGAATTCTGAACTTGAACATTAGTCATTAGTCACAAGTGATAAACATAATACGTGCCTTTGCACCAGAACAAAGAATAACACGTGTCGGCTAGGGTCTATGTGACGATGGTTCGTTTCACAAATATCTTTGGAACCAGAATATTCCCAAGTACCGTGGAAAAGACAGAACAGGTTTTAACGTTTGACTAACTGGTCACCAGTTTCCGGTTTCCACCCAACCACCCATCACAACATGACACGTAATACAAACACAATCTATTGGCCAATACGTGCAAACAAACAAAACCAAAACCCACGGAACTGGTAAAACGACCCTGTCTTCCTACTCCCAAGTCCCAACAACCCTATCCAAGTTTCACTCACCACCTACCGCGTACGTTAGCCTCAGCGCACGTAAAACAACCGAAAAAAGAGCATATGGCGTATGTTATCATGAAAATTGAAAAAAAAATCTGGAAAGGTAAATTTTTATTTCAAAGCTAAGACGCTCCAGAGTAATAAAAAAGGAATCAAAGTAAAGTAATTTTGGGTTTTTTTTTTTACCAACTCACCTGAGCTTTGACAAGAGAGGAAACGAGCAAAGCTGCCAGTACCTCCCCGGCGCACGTTAGCGTGCCGTTACTTAGCGTAACTATCGTGGAACCGTGGTTGACCTCCATGTGCGGCCGCTAAAAGAGGAAAAACTAAGGTAGAAAAAAGAGGACCTGCACAAGATTGGATAACAAGTTCTGACCATTAGATCATTCACCAAAAAGACCGTATCAGCCGTCAGATCTGAAGACGGTAACAAGAACAAAAGTTGCTTTTCTTTCTTTAATCTCGAAGATTAAACAAAAAAACCAAAGAGGAATTAATTAAAGTTAATATTTTCAAAAAATAATTACTATCAAGAGAATAAGACAAGAAACCGCTTTCAGTGATCAGAAAACTCGCCGGAAGCCAGTTTTAGAGCCAAAAATTTTCAAAAATCAACCATGAAATGAGGTATATACTTCAATTTTTTGCTACTGAATTTGCATAGGAATCACGCGATTTAAGCAAAACCAGGTGAAACTCGGCGAAAGAGCAGAACTAGGGGGTGAAAATCATTAATTCAGGAGTGAACAACGCAGGCAGTCTAGAGAAATCGGAAGAAGAGTCGGATTGAAGAAAAAGCGAGTAAAGAAATGCTAAAGACAGAGGAATCGAGACGAGCACGAGAATCACAGAGCAAATACGTACCGTGTATGGAGATCCAAGCACAGAGAGAGCAGATCTGGATGTTTCAGGCTCTAAAACCTGGAGGAAAAGGCATAGCAAGCTCCGTTCATTGTGGACCGTTGGATCGTGATGGCAGAGACACAGAGACCCCAAGATATAGAAAAATATCGCCCAGAGGAAGAAAGAAGAGAGAGAGCAGAGAGCCGAGAGTGTGGGTGAGTGACCGACTGGCTGCCCGTAATTTCTCAGTCATTGTTTCGGGCAGCACGGGCAGGATCCCTTTCTGCGTTATAATTTTTTAAGAGAACGCCGCTTCGGGCTGCCCGTGAATAGTAAAGGACAATTCTGGATTCTTTTTCCATTAGATATTTTTCTTTTAAGTCGTTAATTAATTACCTTTTATTTATTACCCAGTCCAGTCCTTTCTTCTTGTTTTTTTATCTTCTTGGCTTTTGGATCTATTGACTTTGTGACTCTCCAGGTCGCTGTCCTCTTGTCGTGACCAATCATGATAAGGTTGTTGTTTAACCTGAGCTAGTAATATTAATAACAAAGATTTAAATTGGCTCATTAAAAACTCTAATTTCAAATCAGTCCCCATTTTTTAAATATTCACGAGATTCGATTAATATTTATAAAATTAAGGTGACTCTTACCATAATTTTTTAAGTTATCACAATAAAATATAGTTTCTTAATCACAATTCAAACTTAAGAATGATAAGATTGATTCGATCTAACTAACCTTAAAATAAATAGATTTAATTTAATTTGAGTTTCGAGTGAAATTTAAGTGTGAGAGATTATTTCCAATCTAAAATCGAATACGTCAATCTAGTTGAATTATTTCTAAAAAATGATGTCATTTTAATTTTTTAAATGATGTCGATATTATTTTAATGGGTTAATTAAAAAAATCTAAACTTTAGTTAAATTTTCAATTATAGCCTGAACATTAAAAAGTAGTAATAAAATGTCTAAACTTTCAATATTTTTTTCATTCTAGCCTAAATTTTAAAAATTAGCAATAATATGCTCAAAAAAAAAATTTCAATTCTAACCCAAAGTTAGTATTTTTGTTAAGTTTGTTGACGTGATTTGTCACATGTTTTAGAAATCTTAACTATTAATACATGTTATCCAAAATGAACACAACAAATGAAGATTAATGATACGACATCGTCATTTCAAAATGACCTAAATCAGATTATGCAACCTCGATAACCTTACGTTTTGATTTCAATTTTTTCATTTGTTTTCATTTTGTTCTCTCCACATTCTTACCCTTCGATTTTCATATTACGCAGTTCCAATGTCTTCACACTAAGGGCATCAATTCAGGAAAATAGATTAAAAACGAAGAGTTTACTGGTTCAGTATGCTATAATGCGAGAGCAATTGGAGGCGTCAGAAGAATAAACAAAAAACAAAAGGCTGAGGATATCAAGAGAACAACAAATAGCGTTGGGCTAGAATTAAAAAAAATTGAAGGTTTAAACATTTTATTGCCACTTTTAAAAGTTTAGCCTAGAATTGAAAAAAATTGAAAGTTTAGGTATTTTATTTTTAATTTTTAAAGTTCGGACTATAATTAAAAATTTGACAAAAGTTTAAGTTTTTTTAATAATTAATCTTATTTTAACTCATAAGTTTAAAAATTAAGACAACATTAAAATTATTTTAAAAATTAAATCAAAATAATTTTGCTTTTAAATAATATAAACAAATTTAAATTACACTAATTAGATAAAATTAAATTTTATATCGAAATCAAACTATTTTATAAGAAGATAGAATGAGAGTGTGCCCAACTAGTCTGGTCCATTATCATGACTATCTCAACTTGAGAAACTTGAATTAATAAACAACAAAAAAATAAGCTTTACTACATACTACTTAGACCATTCCTTCAAAGACGTTATGATTGCAACTTTACATTTAGGATTTAAGGGATTTGATCCTCTGTTTCCTTTTCCCTATATCAACCCTATGCCTTTTCATCTTAACCATCCATTTATGTAGGACCGATCATAGGATTTCATTTAAGGATTTAAACCCTTGTCATAATTTGTCATGATTATATATTTTCTTACAATCGAGCGGTTGTCTTTAATTATTACAAATTGTTGAAAACCTTATTTTTCCTAGTTCAAAGTCAGTATAAAAGGTTGGGCTTTTCTCGGAAACATTGCATCCAAGTGGAATGGGAACCCTGAAAGCCTGAAACACTGTTAATGGTTCTTGACACATGTATTGGGCTTATAGAGTTTCCAATCTAGAAGTATATATTTATCACCAGGTAAAGTAACAAATTAATTACTTAAAAAATTGAAAATTTTGTAAATTTTTTAATTGTAATTCAAGCTTAAAAATAGAATAATAAAATTTTCAATTTTTTAATTTTTTCAATTTTAACTTAAATTTCAAAAAGTGACAATAAAATGTTCAAACTTTCAATTTTTTTCTATTATACCCCGATGTTGTCAATTGTTCTCCTAATGCTCTTAGTCATTTGTTTTCTATTTGTTATTCTAACGCCTCAAACTACTATCGCATTATAACGTGCTGCACTAGTAAGTCCTTTATTTTTAGTTTGTTCTCCTCGTGCTCTTAGTGTGAAGGTGTCGGGATTGCGTAATATGAAAATTGAAAAGTGAGGGCGTCAAGAGGATAAACTGAAAACGAAGGAAAAAATTGAAATTAAAGCGTAAGTTTGTTGGGGCTGCGTAATCTGATTTATGTCATTTTTAAATAACGACGTCGTTTCATTAATCTTCATTTGTTGTGTTCATTTTGGATAACATGTATTAATAGTTAAGATTTCTAAAATATGTGACAAGTTACGTCAACAAACTTAACAAAAATACTAACGTTGAGCCAATTTGAGCATTTTATTGCTACTTTTGAAGTTTGGGATATAATTGAAAAATTAAAAGTTTGATAATTTTTTTTTTTTTAAAGTTCGGGCTTCAATTAAAAAATTGACTAAAGTTTGAGCTTTTTTTAGTAATTAACCCTAAAGTAATAGCATTCATTTTTTTTTGTGTCAATATTTTTACTTGTTCTTCTATGTTTTAAAAGTTATTGTCAATATTTTAGAAATTGAATGATTAAGATGATTTAATGGTGAAAACTTAAAATCAGTTAACTTTTCGATTCAGTTTTTAATTTTTTCTGTTTGATTTAGTTTAATTTTTTTATTGTTAAAAATCAATCAATTTACTAATTAATCAATTGATTTTTTATAAAATAATCAGTTTTATAAACCAAAATAAACTAATTAATTTTATTTAACAGTCTCTTTTATAATTAAACTTTAATTTTTTTATGAGCAAGGACGATCTTTTTGAATCATTTTTCAAAAAATTTTATTCAATTTTATGATAATCTAATATTAATTGAACCTTTTAAACTTTAAACCTTCCGTTTTATTGGTTTAACTTCTAATCCAGTTTTGAAAACATTAGCTATTACATATTTCCTCTAAGTCCATACAATTTCCAAACAATTTACTCCTATCACAATTTATTAGAATTCAATATTTTCCATATTATGTTATTTTGAATAAAAATGGATATCATAATTAAAAAAAAGCCTGCAATAATATTTTAAATATAAAGAAATAAATAAAAACAATAAGACCACGTACGTATCTAGTTTAATTAATCCTATATTTATTGAAAACTCTCCATTCCATAACTTATAATTTAATCTTAAAGTGAACTTTTAAGGTGGTACCTTTACAGGATTAAATATATGCAGAAGGTGATATTGAACGGTTAAAAATTAAAGCAACTTTACAACTTGCGCACAATAATGTATAGAAGAAATGGGAAGTTGCATTAAGAATACCAAAATGTTTGATTAAGTAGATATGAAGGTTATGGAAATGGAGTCTTAAACTATTGACATGTACATATCCATAATGTTTCAGGAAGACGTATAGATATATAGTCCATGTATATATACGACTATCATTCAAATGTGTTTGAGTAAGATAGCACTTTGTTTTAAAAAATATGAACTTAAATTGAAAATTTTGAAGCATTATTAAGCTGAATAATTCAAAAGTGAATAATATTATTTTTAACATTTACAGTCGAATATATAAAACCAATTAAGTTGACCTCACACAACAGCTTAAGCTTTCGTGATGAAATGGTTGCGTAACATAGTATCGGAGTCTCTGTAATCATGTGGTTGTGAGTTTGAATTCTACCACCCACCAATTAAATTAAGCAAAAGGTAAAGTAGGCCTGTGCAAGTTTCAAATCCAAAAGGCTTTTACTTGAGGGGGTGTGTTAGAGAATATATAAAACCAATTGAGTTGGCCTCAGACAACAACTTAAGCTATTATGATGAAATGGTCACGTAACAAAATTAATTACACATATATAAGAAATACAAAAGTAAAATAATATATAAATAAGATTTGTAATTTATTAATTTAAAATTTTAGACTCAAATATAATGTTATTGCTATATATGAACTCAACGTCGAAAATGATACCATGCTTACGCACCAACGGTCCGTTGTTGGCGGAGACACAAGGAACTATGACCTTATCTTTCTGGTTAACCTTCTCACAAGGCTAACACTCCTCAAACCACTACACTGGTTGACGGCATCGACTAACCAAAGTCGGATTGGAAGTGTGTTCACTACACAGGTGTTCCA
>JAOQMS010000178.1:33115470-33131334 GCA_027563885.1 Erythroxylum longipes | reverse complement strand
GCTGTGACACCACGAACAGTGGGATTCACACTAGAGTCCACAACAAAGTGTTACTGTTATGGATGGCTCTGATACCATTACTTTATAGTCAAGACATACACGAGTTATGTATAGTAGGGTTACAACAGATTGAGTCAACTACTTATAATTGGTAAGGAGGATTAGTAGGAGTGAATATGCTAATTTTATTCAATCGCTAATTTTATAAACTCTTTAAATATTTTATAAACTCTTTAAATTCTAAACTTTTCATCTTATTAGTTGAACTTTTGATATGATTTTTAAAGCATTAGTTGCTAGTATTATTAATATAAAAAATATAGGATGAAAGACATAAATATTTTATGTAATTTTAATTAATTAAAAATTTTATAGTCTTTAATTTTTTAAAAAAATAATTATGGGTTTCATTTTCTAAAATTATTTCTTCTCTTATACTTTCGTTAAAAGTATTAGTGAAGTGTACATGAGTAAATAATATACTAGACCAATTAAATGTTACTGATATAATAATTTTATAATTATAATAAATTATTAATTTAAATCAAATTTTATTAATTTTAATTGGGATTAATAATTAAGTAAATTTAATCATTATACTAGTAAGATTTATGCTAGTGTTTTACTATTATTTTTAATAAAAAATTAAAAATTAAATAAAGAAGTATAAACTTTTTTTCGATAATTAAAAAAAAACAAAGATTTTTAATCAATTAAATTAAAAAAGTCCCTTATCTTTTACCAAAAAAGAAAACATATATATTCTAAGTACGTACATGCAAAGTGTAGAGATCATAAGTAGGAAGAACATATTCCAACAATGGTGAAATGGCATCCAAATTTGGTGAGCTGCAGAGAACAATCTGAAGTTATCTTTCCTCATACATCGAAAGATCCATACAAAAGTTGATGACGACAGATACAACAACCATTCTCAGTGCCAATCCCACTTTAGATTGCACTTTCAGAATAAGAACACAAACAAAAAACGCCAGAGCAAGTGGGTGCATGGGTGCTTGCTTCTGACGTTTTGTTGTGTCTTTCTACTTTGTATTTAATATTTATTATCATAAAGTACTAATGCATATATATAGATATGGAGAATATGAAAAGCAATATCACTAAGGAATCGTCCAACCATTCAAACGCACCACCCCCCACGACTTTAACAGCCCTACTTTTAGATCATTACCTACCATGCCCATATATACAAAATATCATAGATTAGTAGATCGTGACTTCAAGTATAGAACAGACTTATTATGTTATTCTAATAAATTTGTAATATTTTTTTAAAAAAAGAACAACACACTCACAATCATAATTCAGATACATACAATATATTATAACGACATAAGTAAAATTGAGATTATAAAATTATAGTAATATTGGAATAAATAGGTAATTGAGTCTGAAGGGACTCGACCAAGTTCATGTGTGAATAGAAGATTTAAAAGCTATGCTTGAGCCAACTTGAAGTGACATATAAAATATATATTATATTGTTAGTGTCAGCCTGAACAAGCCAGCACTTGTTCTACGTAATAGCTTTTAGTCAAAGATGATGTTCGATGCATACCATAGTTGTATTACAGGAAATTGGATGAGATCCGGTGTCATTCCCATTTCCTATCCTGCAGCGGATCATCTTATCTACAAATTGCAGATGAGATCTTTTGACCAAGTGTAGGAACTGAAGAATAGGCAGAGAGGATCTCATCTCACAGAAAATGAAGTCCGTAGGGTATTTGAATTTATTCAGTTTTTAATTTTTAATTTAATTTATTTTAATAATTTTTATTTTAAAAATTGATAATTTATTAATTAATTTGTGAATATATTTATCATTTAACATAAAATTTTATCAAAATTATAGTTCAATTACAGATTTTAATTCTTTTTTATTATAATAATTTAAATACTGACCAGCGAGATTTAAAGCATATTAAATTTATAAATATTAGTTGAATCTAATATATCACTTATTTTTGAATTATTGATACTTATTTAAAACGTATAATTTATACATGGTTTTTTTATTAAGAAAAAATAATTGTAAGTCTATTGTTATTTAAAAAAGGTTAACAAATAATTTTTATAAACTAAAACTAAAATATTTAAATTCATAATGTTTATAATCTCGCTTAGAATAAAAATATCAAACTTTGAATCATTAGTATACGTAATTGTGTGTGTATTGTGAATACTTTCAGAGTGTTTCATCAATTGGAAACAACTTGGACCATGTGGGAGGTTGATGAGATATCTTGATCTTGTCCTTGGTAGGACATGGAATAAAAGGTCAATGTAGTGCCTAATTAGGTACGATGCTTGCATTATGCTTATCTTGTCTTTGTTAGTATGGGCCCATTTAATGTTATGTTTCATTCTAATTTTGTTTACTTAGGACAATTTATGTAGAATAAGGATGATGATGAATCAAATCGAATCTTTTATGTTGTTCAACTTCGCTTAGGTTAACTTTTTATTATAAATGAGTAAAATATGTAACATGTAGCGCAGACTTTATTACGTACCCAGGATCGGATGTAAAAGGATTAATAACGAAGAAATGCGGAATACCTGATTTCGGTTCCATCCCAAGTTTCTGATGCTGTTTTCAGTTGCGAACGAGTTCGAATCTCTCCGGGACCTGTATAGGAAATGTTCTCCGGCACGTGATCTAGGTCTTTCTACAGTTTTCTGAGAACATGGGCACTCTTAATGAGTTAGAGTACTTTATGCTCGTGAATCACCTCAGCAACTGCAGAAGACCATAACCTATTTATATAGCTTTCATATCAGGCTTTTTCATCACAAGACTGATATAGATCAGTTCTACACTAAAAGGGACCCATTTTTTATCTGGACTTCGATCTATTAAGTTAGATCATTTATTGGGTCATTGTTTTACCTTTATCTGGATCAAATTGCGTAATATAACCGATAATTTATTAAAAAACCAAAATTACAATTAATAACTGTCCATCACATGGGAAATTACATAAAATTGGGGCAAAATTGTCTTACAAAACAATGTTGTGGTAATTTTGTATTTAGACTCGATCTAAAATTTAATTAATCTAAATTTAATCATTTAATACTAAAATAAGTTAGATCAAAATAGGAATAGACCAAAGCTAGCATATTATTATTATTATTTAATAAAAAGACACAATACTTTTCATGTTTTTCACTAATTTTAAACAATAATTAAAATTCATCATTGTCACACTCAGTCCGAGTCCCACATTAAAATAGAATTTAGAGAGGTCTGATAATATGCAGTCTTACCCTTACAAAATGGAGAAGCTGTTTCTGGTAGACTCACATGCGAATGTGACAATAAAAAAGTGATGCAAATTAAAAGAATAAATTAAAAAATTGATATGCTAAAAAAGTAGGTAAATAAAAATAAATAAATAAATAAAATAAAATAGAAGCAAAGAAGATATTAAAATTAATTTATAATTATAATTAAATGATAATTAAAATTAAAAATTAAAAATTAAAAATTCTCTTATAATAGATATTTTAAGAATAGATTTATCAAATTACTTATATAAATTATTACATACCTGTGATTTACATAATTGTTCTTCAAAGTCCGGCCACGTGGCAGCAAAGTTGATGACTCACATCGTAAAATAGTTCCACGTGTAATCACGACAACATTGCCAAATGGAGGACTTGCCGTTATATCTAGTTTAATCAAAACGGAACACACGCGGCTCTCTCTAGGCTGCTCAAATTTCCCGATAAGGTCCCCTGTCGCTTACCACCAACAACCAACGCATCGTTTCCGGTCACCGAGCTCGACGTCGTATTTAGAAGATGTAGAGGTGCGCAGGTTAAGTGTTGGAACAATAGCACCTGCCTAGTGGTGGAAGCATATGTGTACATAAAGAATTGTATCTTTGACTCTCTGTAGCTCTTGATAAGCCAAAGCAAATTGAACTAAATAATTGGACAGAGTTGCATGATTTGGGTCTGTTTTATAATTAGCATAATTTCAAAGCAAAACAAAAGGGAAATGGAATAAAAAATAAGTAGGAACAGTGTTGAAGAGAAAGAGAGTTCGTTTTTAAGCTGGGGGGGTGTTCTCATTTGAGTCTTGGTTTGAAGAAGAATGATGTTTGAAGTAAGTTTGGTGGGAGAATATGTGAAGAGAATAGTAGGTTCACGAGGTTTTGGGTTTGAAGTTGCAAGCTTTGGGTCTCTGCTTCTGGTTCTTACTCGTGGCGGGAAACTTTCTTCTCATCCCACTTTGATTTGAAACAGGTTCGTTGTTCGTTTGTTTTGGTTCTTTTTGATCGTTTTCCTCTTCTGGGTTTTCGTGTTTCTGTTCATCGAGTGTGCTCGGTTGCAGAGAGATGAGAATAAACTGAAGATTCTGTTAGTTTCAGAGCGTTTTTTTTCTTTTGTCTCGTTAGTAATTGTTTGGTCGTGTAAGCTTGACATGATGTGGAGTCGTAGATCGGAAAGATGGTTCTATTCAGTGAAGTGCATGTAAATGTCAGAGACAGATTCTTTGGGTTTTAAACAAATTCTTTAGGACTGTGTTTCGAGTAGCAATGGAATTACAGAAGTTCTTGTTTCTTATTATCTTGTCTTCTCTTCTGGAAGTAGAAAAATGTTGTCTTTAAACAAATCTGGACTGTTTTGCATATCATTACTTATTTTCGTTTTTCCATCTCCCCTGTCTGTTCCTGGAAAGTTGGAGCATCTGGAATTTCTTAACATTGGTCTACTGTAGTTCCAAGGAATTTGTGATTTCATAGTGCTGGCCTGTCCTGATGTCTCAATTTCCTTCTTGTTCAATTGAACTCTCCTGGTTACTATCTTCACTTTTAAAGCTTACTGAGCCTACCTTTGTATTGGATATAAGGAGCATGAACTCTCCGTCGACACAGTTTGTCACCTCCGGAAGGATGGGCATGTATGAGCCTATCCATCATATTGGAATGTGGGGAGATACTTCACCTGCATCAATGATAATCAACGGCTCTCCGGGTACGTCGACATCGATTATTTTCACGGTCGACACGAAGCTAGACAATCAGGTGCAAATCTTTAAACTGAATCCTTACTTTTTCTGGTAGTTTTTTGTCATAGGTAGTCACTGTGAGCTGAAGTTTTTATTGTGCAATTTCATTAGTCAGATAACACGTCACAAGATACACTTGGACCTTCAAGCAAGTATGATCAAGAAGCAAGTAAACCTATTGATAAGGTAAATGTTATGACTCTCCCCTTCTCTCTTGCCCTCTCTGTGTATGTTTGTTTACGGAAGTAGTTAATTTGTTGACATGTTGATGATGAAAGGTACAAAGAAGGCAAGCTCAAAATCGTGAAGCTGCTCGTAAAAGCCGGCTGAGGAAAAAGGTACAAGTATCTATTGAGCATACATCAAGTTCTGCAGATTGCTGGCTTGAATTCTAGACTTTGATTTGCAGGCGTATGTTCAACAATTAGAATCTAGTCGGTTGAAGCTGATGCAATTGGAGCAGGAGCTTGAAAGAGCCAGGCAGCAGGCATGGAGAAGATTATCTTTTTGTTCCACTGAAATCCTTTAACACTCCACTAAAACAGTTGTTGCTCCTCTGCCAGGGTCTGTACTTAGGTGGTGGAGTAGAAGTTGGTCATTGGGGGTTTCATGGAACCATAAACTCAGGTTTGTGTTTCTCAAAACTCTGATTGATACCACCATAATTAGAATTGATTGCATGTCTCATTGAAAGCAACAGGGATACAAATGGGTTGGGTGAGCCAAGGCCACCTAAGACTTGAGCCCAAATTGAAGGCCGAAAGGATTTGGTAGGTGTATTCAGAGCCTGATTGAGACTGGATAAGCAGGCTCGAGTTTGAGCTTGTTTGGACTTCCGACACACTTGAAAAGCTTAAACTCATTTGTAGAATCACTTTTTGAGCTTTTCGATCGAAATTCAGCCCAAACCAATAAGTATGGGGTTATTTCCGGCTGGGTTTGGACTGGACTTTGAATTGCACACCCCCGTTGCTCTAAGTTCGGCTAGAATCTGATTCTTTTTTATAGGACTAGGCTCGAGGCCGGTCGACTCAAACTTGACCTGTTGACCTTAGGCCAGATCTTGAGATTGAGAATTCCTAAAGTACAATTTAAAGCACAAATTACATCAGTTTGCAATCAACTATGGAGTCCAAAGTCAAGATAGTTGTTGCTATGGGAGAGCAATGCATTTATATATCTACATTTACAGTCACAGATAGCCCTAAATTATTTCCTGTTACTTGTTCTTCCCGAACTTCTTTTTTTCAATTATAAGCCAAAATCTGAAAAATCTGCAGGGATCACCACATTCGAAATGGAGTACGGAAATTGGTTGGAAGAACAAACCAGACAGATATCTGATCTGGGTATTGCCTTAAATGCTCATATCAGTGATGAACAGCTGCAGATACTTGTGGAAAGCTCCTTGAACCATTATTCTAAACTTTTTAGCATGAAAGCTGCTGCTGCAGAAGCTGATGTTTTCTATATGATATCTGGAATGTGGAAGCCATCCGCAGAACGGTTTTTGTTGTGGATAGGTGGATTTCGCCCTTCGGAGCTTCTCAAGGTGATATACATTGTTCAGGTTTCATTGTTTCATCGCTCTATAATTAATTTGTATTACGTTTATCATTGGATGAATTGCATTGCTGATATTGATCCCAAAAAAAGAACAGCCAACCATCACACTCTGAAAATTGTATAGATCAGGAGTTTAGCTTATTAACTATTCATCTATGGGAGGCACTAAATCCAGAGTAACTTCACAGGTTCTTCTGCCTCAGCTTGAACCCCTGGTGGAACATCAGCACCTGGAGCTAACTAACCTCATATTATCATGTCAGCAAGCAGAAGATGCTCTTTCACAAGGTATGGATAAACTCCAGCAAACTGTAGCTGAGACAGTGGCAGGTGGTCATTTTGATGAATCGAGTTACATGCCACAATTGGAAAATGCAGTGGAGATGTTAGAATCTTTAGTTCGCTTTGTGTCGCAGGTATGGACTCTTATCTCTAGCTCCAATATCGGAAATAGCATCTTCTTGCATATTTATCTGTACTAAACATCATTAGGTGGTATATAAAAGTTGGCATAAAACATTGATCCAAAACAGGCCGACCATCTTCGGAAGGAAACTCTGCTTCAGATGCATCGGCAGTTGACGATCCGTCAGGCAGCTCGAGGCTTGCTTGTGTTGGGGGAGTACTTCCAGCGATTTAGAGATCTGAGTTCGCTATGGACAACTCGTCATCATGAGCCTGCTTAGTCCTGCACTGCATTACTAGGCATCAGGAAGTTAAAACTATGAACAAGATCACATCTCTTGTAGCCAAAAGTATATCTTTGAAGAATGTTTTTGTGAACTTATTTAAGGCAAGACATAATTCGAGCTGCTGACATTTTTGAAGCAGTATTCCACAGAATCATGAAGTTGTGAATATACAAGCAGCCATTTTTTCCAAGAAAAAAAAGGATTTGTTTTTAATCAAATACTCAACGTTTTGAATCTACTGATTAATCTGCCACTAAATTTTTGTGTGCTCAATCTGTTCATCCTGTACCCGATTATTTGATTGGTTGCTTCTTATGTCAGTATCTGCCATTTATGAATTATGCATTGAACCACAGCTTTTTCCTCGGTGCACTGGAAAGCTGACTGGGGTGTAGAATGGAATGGCAAGTTAGTCTTACCTGAATCTAACCCGGTTTTCGATTCAAAGTTAACGAATTGAATTTAGTTTTGATCGATCTTAGAAACAAGTTCAAATTTTAATATTTGTTCAGTCTAAATTTAATAATCTTTTTAATCAGATCAAGCCAACTAATTAAATTATGTTTAATTAAATTTAAATTCTAGTGTGCATAGGAAAATTGATAAGCTGGTTTGTATTATTTTTTTATTTTTTAATTTCTTTCCCAATGAACTAAAAGACAGTAAATTTATCTTATAATTTCAGTTATATTTAACGATTATTTACTTTTAAATTATTTAAAAATTCAATAAAAAGAGATTACCAAGCAATTTGACTGGTGAGTTTTGATATTATAACAATTAAAGACGTTAACATTTTTATTAAAATACTTTTAAGACACATTAAAAGTTTTCTTTTTTAATATTTAATATCATGAAATATGTTTTCAGATAATTTAAAACAACAAAAAGAAATATTTTTTAGAATGAATGAAACCAGAGAAATTCTTCACCCACACAGAAGCTAAGATAACAATTTAGAAGGATTAAGAGACAAACATTCCTAGTGCTAATTGTGCTAATTCACTTAATTATTGAATGAAACAAGAGATATTGATGCTGGAAGATTCAGAACATTACACATCTATCTCACTCTCTGGCAGATTGATTCTCACAGCTTGGACATTGAGTAGTCCAATGCATCAACAAGAAAGTCTGCACATACCAAAAGCAGAAGCAAAGTCATTACTCGGAAAACAAAACTAAAACAGCAATTTCTGCTGTTCAGAACTCACTTGAACTGATACAGATCAGGAGAGCTCAACTTATCATCCATAAATCCAGGAATGTAAAACACATATGAAGTACCTGCATCATCTTTGGAGAAGCACATTGGTGGTTTTATTCGGAGAACGCTCCCGTGCAGGCCCCCTTTCCCAACTAGAATTCCAAGCTCTGCAGGTGCAAGAACAGTGAGATTATTCAGCACCTGGAATAACTATTGCAGAACCTGATCTCTGGATATTTCAGGGGAACTTAGGTATTACCTCTAAGTTTCTCAAATAGAACTGCAGTTTCTGCCTTGGCAGGTGTCTTCTCCTTCCTATCAGTTACCAGTTCTATCCCCACCATCAAACCCCTCCCTCTTACATCTCCAATGACTGAACAGAATTCACAAGCATTTAAGAATATGATCACTTAAGGCAAGTCTTGTTAAGCAACTATACATCAAATTTCATGTTCATGGATCACTAAATGCTTGTATTTTTATTTAAAGATGAAAATTGACAATCAAACAATCTTATTTCTTGGAAACAATTCAGAAGCTAACGTATAAAAGCCATTACTTGCCTACCCACATACAAACAAAGCACAGAAGACCTTCTGAAGACCCTCCTGATTGAAAAATCACCAACTAAATCTTCAGAACCATTATTGCCAAAGTTTAACTATCAACAGTTAGCTTATTGTTAGGTTGAGATTCACGACATGTAGAGTAACAGAATCAGAGACTTTTACTTCACTTTAGGGTCTTTTATAGCCATGCGAAAAACAAAAGACAATTGCTTATTTTGCAGTGATTGGTCAAAGAGAAATTACTGTCATGTCTTTGCTGCAGATCTCTCAAGCGTCCAAGCAAGTGGGATCCAACAGCAGCACAATGATCTTGGCGCTTCTCTTGATCAATTACCCTCAAAACTGCTAGTCCACCAGCAGAACAGACAGGATTACCACCAAAAGTGTTGAATTGGATTTTCTGAGCCATCACACTTGCTATTTCTGGTGTTGTTACTACTGCACCTAAAGGTAAACCATTTCCTATACCCTGTCAATGATCAACATCAAATGTCAAGACAGGTCGGTAAAGGAATAACAGTTATAAATTCCTGCTATGGACTAAATTTTCAGGATTGATTGATTAAATTCAAATGGATGTACTTTTGCCATGGTAACTATGTCAGGGATGACATCTTGGGTCTGAAAACCCCAATAATGGCTTCCGGTGCGACCAAATCCTGTTTGCACTTCATCTGCAATGCAAACACCACCAGCATTTCGTACAATATCATAAACCAGCTTCAAGTATCCAGGGGCTAATTCAACTGCTCCACCAACTCCCTGGAGTTGAGCAAAATAGAAATGAAGGTTATAAAAATCTCTCATCAATGATTACTGAAACAGCCAAAACTCAAAACTTGTTTAGACAACATGCATTATCAGTTGCTGACCTGAATTGTTTCAGATATAAATCCAGCCACCCTTCCTGAAGTTCCATAGCTGATGTGATCTTGAACATCTTTTGCATAGCCGGTCGGATCAGGACCAAAGATTCCTCGGTAAGGATCTGGATTAATCACATGATGAATTTCTCCCTGTAGTATTTTATACTTAGAATCCTATTGTAGTTTTACCAAGTTTCTTTCTTAAGTAAGGAGAGTTGACACAAACCTGCTGTATAGGATACTTCCATGTATTTAAAGCAGTCAGTCCAATTGTACCAGAACTTCCACCATGATATGCATTTCTTAACGATATCATTTCAAGATTGCCAGTATAAAGTCTGGCCATCATCACTGCCAGCTCATTTGCTTCTGAACCAGAATTCACAAAGTACACAACCTAAATCATGAAAATTCCAATTTATTAGGTCTTTTGCTCGACTCTGCCGAACTCAGAACTAATCATTTACCTCAGAAATTCGAAACTAAATCTTGCAAGGAAAAGAAAGAAGCAAGTTGACCTCCACCAATTTTCATTTCTTACTTGACAGACAAAATTATCATCTTCTCTACCCTTTAGAAACATAATAGTTGTGGGAAAAAGGAAGAGAGAAGATAAATTAAGCAAAGACCTTGAGGTTCCCAGGCATTTTGGCAGCTAAGGCCTCTGCGAAATCAGCAATGGCGTGATGCAAGTAAATGGTTGTAGCATGCTGGAGAAGCTTACTTTGCTCTGTAATGGCTTCCAAAACATGAGGATGGCAATGCCCACATGAGACTGTCACTATTCCTGCAAAAGCATCCAGATACCTCCTCCCCTTCTCGTCATATAAATATTGCATCTTCCCTTCCACAATGTTCAGCTACAGATGATACATAACCACTCATTTAACCAAAACCCATTCAAGAAAAAATCAATCTTTATGTACACTTGATCATCTTTCAAGAAAAAAGAATCAATCTTTAGCATATACATCGACTAAACTTAAATGGGTATTTTACAAATAATAAATAAAAAGTATTATCTATGTAAACTCACGGGCTTCTGATAGTAGTAGAACAGTGAGGGACCAAGAAACCTCTTTCGTTTTTCAAGCACTTCCTCTGCTAACGGTCCTCGATACGGCTTTGGCTGGTACTCAAACGGTGGTATCTGTGGCGGGCCATCGCTGGTAACGGCCGGGGATGTGGCGGATGATGAAGAAACGGAAGTGAACGCGCAACGAAGGATGTGGTGAGGAGCATACAACTTGGGTTTGGATTCTTGCACAGTTTTCTTCAGAATTTGCCACCGGAAAGCCATCTAGAGAAGCAAAAGAGAGAGAGGTAGAGAGAGAGAGAGAGAGAGACAGAGACAGAGGAGAGTACTTGCTTGGTGTTACTCAGGTGGCACTGGCTGGTTCTAAAAAAACCAAAAAGTTTGTTATGTTATGGCGTTTAGCCATTTTCGAGGAATATTTGACGGCTGACGTTCGATTTCAGAGATTGTTGGAACGTTTGATTTATGATAAGGTAAGGAGCTGACAAGGATACACGATGTTGTACTCTTTTCCAAAGATTCCCAAGTTTAGATGAAACATCCATCTAGATACAAAAATCCATAATCACATATTTCGACGATTGGGTTTGGGTATTCAGCTCAGCTGAAAAAGCAAAAAATCTGCTGCAAATATTCAAAAGATTTTGATAATGCTGTAAATTGTACACGTAACAGATGATGTAACAGTACGAAGATGGTCCAATAAACCTAGCAATGATGACACACACAGATCGAGAAATGGTTCAAATCGTTGCTTTTTAGGACGGGATCAAAGTGAAGGGGGAGCGCTCCACGTATCTCCTACTTTTGGTAGATTAGTAACTGATTAAAAAATTCAATATATCTTATTGATTTAGTTTTTAATTTTTTAATTTATTTTATTTTAATAATTTTGTTATTAAAAATTAATAAATTTATTCATTAGCTCATTAATTTTTATATTTTAAAATTTTTAATTTTATTCGATATTTAATTTATTTTATAATATTTTAATACTAATTAAACCTTTTTTATTTATATATTACTATTCTGTTTTACAAAAAAAAGCTTGTAAAGTTAGAAAATAGAAATACTTTCATTTAATTAATTAATTAATTAATTTAAATTCTTCATTTAATCTTTAATTATTGATTCAAATCTAAAATATTTAATTTGAGACTTTATATATATGTTTGTGTGACGGTAATATTGAAATGAAAAAGGTAATATTAAAAAAAGAGACAACAAATATTTGAAGTTTTAAAAGTTTCAAACTTTAATATCTTAATATATTGTGATGCTTAATTAAAATTTGATAGTCTACTCAATAATTTAGGATAAATTATTTTAAATATCCTAACTTTTTAACAATTTATTATATATATCAATAATAACGTCAAAACTCATCCGGCCGGCCCGACCTGGCCCTACTTTGGGCTATGTTGGGTAAGCTACGGGTCAGTGCGGTCCGACCATGGCTCGACTGTTACTTTAAAAACAATATCATTTTTTAGGTTTTTTTAAAAAATATATATAAAGGGTCAGGCTAGGGGCTGACCCATCCTGACCTTTCGGGCTGTGAGTTGAGCCACAGGCCACGCGAGCCTGGCCTGACCTAACCAATTGACATCTCTATATGTCAATTTTCATTGTATAATACTGCATATCATAATTTATAAAACATATATATTTATTAATCTACAACATTATTAATAACAAAACTTAATAATGTTTAAATGAATTTCAACATAATATACATCTTACAAATTTTGGCTATATTTGAATATTTTTCATTTTTCAAATGTTTAGTTATTAAAAATTTATAAATAATATATCTCTTGTCAACTATTTTTTAAATTCTTTACTGAAAAGTGCATTTATTATTAATACTTGTACTTTTTTGGGTCAAAATTTTAAGTATTGATTTTTTAAAAAAATAAAATCTTACCATAAATTCTCTTACTATCAGAAGTATATAGGTATACATTTGTATAAATCATAATATTTAGTGTTATAAAATAAAAGTTGAAATATATTAAAAAAATTTCTCATAGTTTTGAATATTTAATATAATTTATTCCACAATAAATTTTATAAATTATTAAATAAAGCTAAAATTTTAATATATAATCAAAAAAATAATGTTTGTAAAAGTTGCTTTTATTAAAAATTAAAACTATTATGTGTTTTTAGTGATATAGTTTGATAGATTAGAAAATATAAGTCATCCATGAAATTAGGGATGGTATTGAATTAGGTTAAGGTAGCGAGCTTGAGCACGAGCCCAGCCTGACTCGGCCCACCTAATTTGTTAATTAAAAAGCAAAGCGATGTCATTTTGCTTGTAAGGGTTGGGCCTTAAGCCAGACCTGTCTCAGGCAGCCTAGTCCTAGGTTAGTCCAAGGCTCGATTTTTTGTAAAATTCTAGGCTTGAAGACTGATCAACTAGAGCCAAGCCCAACCTGGGCCTAATTGTCATCCTTAAACCAAATTACAATTGGTGTACAGGGTAACATCTTTTAACGTCCCTCTTCAACTAGACTAGTTAATCCTAATGTTATGAATATTGTACTGAATTTAGTATCAAATTTAATTATGGTATGATATGATACCAGTACAAGTCAATATCGGGTACCATTTTAGATAAATTTATAAAATTTTAATAGTGCCCTTCAATATGTTATGGTATACAAGTTTTTACTTTGTTTAAATCATATCTTAAGAAATCATAATAATATAATTTTGATAGAACAAATATTTCTTAATTTTTATTAATATTATTTTCACGTATTTCTCATAATGAAGATAAGAAATAAATCATTTAACTGTTCGTATAGATATAAAATTAAGAAAATACAAAATAAAAATATGTATTTATAATAAGTAAATTTAATTTCAAATGTTATCTATTATTATAATATTTTTCATATGTATGCGCTAAAAAGTATATATAATGTCAAAATGAAATATATAAATTTTAAAATATGTATCGGATATAATTATGTTAAAGTAATATATTTAGTAATGATAATCATTTTGTATAAGTCTAATTATATAAAAATTTAATATAAATTTATTTATATCTTTATTATTTATTAAATAAATTATAGATAATTTTATCATATTCCTTTTTATGAATAAGAATTATGTTTTATACAAGAAATTTTTTAAAAATTTCAATTTAGTCCTAATTTTTAAATATTATAATTCTGACTGATATTTTGTTGCCAACTTGTACAAACAGAAAGAGTTGATATCAACCGTTACTAGAGTTTGATACGAAAGTTTCTCGTTCGAAACTAATTTTTTGTTGGTATGGTTAGTATCAATTGGTATTAATTGGTAGTGTACGATATTCAAAATACTGGTTAATCCAATCATGTAAATCTTAACAACGCTATAAATACTTTATCATGTACCATTTGAACTATTAATTTTAAACTAAAATCTACTTATACATTATAAGCACTTCAAAGGTCCTATGATTATTGTAAAATTATTTAAAAAATTTAATATAGTTCATCTCACAGGTACTTTGCAAGTGTGTATTGAGTAAATTATTAAGTATATATAAAAATTTATAAATTATAAATAAATCTATTTTAAAAATTAATAATTCAAAATTAAGTATCGAGTTCCATACAAGTGATACTCGCAAGTTCTAAGATGTTGCTATACATAATTTCTCTCCCCAAAACAGAGAACCTTCAACTTCTTGAATTGAAAAGGCTCTGTGAAAGACTTGTTGCCGTACTTGAAGTACCATCTTAAAGACAACTGACATATTCAACGATGTAGTTGGGTTCTCTAAACTTATTTTGGATGTTTTACACATGTTGCTTTCGATATCAACCTTGTTATCACCGTCGTCGTCTCTCATTTATTATTGTAATTATCATAAACGAAATAATCCTAAAAATAAAAAGTCGTACCAATCATACATATTCTGAGAATTCTACATCAAGTTCTTTTGTTGCTTTCTTGGAAATTATTGGTCAGAGGTTGGAGTCCTACCGATACCAGACTAAATATTTCCATCTAGTGCCTTTGTTCATTAATTTCTGCTTGGTCTTTATAGAAATAAACGCAGCTAGTTAGCTATCTTTTGACCAACAGCATCTTCATCGTTTATGCCAAGTGGCTTTCTTTGAAATAGGGTTAGTGTTTTAGCCTCCTTCATCACTTGTTACTCTTATATATAGTCCTGCATTCGTCCCACGAGAGAAGAAGAAGAAGAAGAGCACGAGAAGGAATGTCAAGTGAGCATTCTCTGTAAAGCCCACGTAATAATAAACAAAACTTACCCAACAGCATAGCCTAACCCACAAACCATTAAACATGCATAAAAGACAATATCTGGAATTTGGAAGAGAACTAACGAAAAAAGCTACATCTTCTTCTTTTCCCTCAACTGATCGAGCTGGTAAGTGTGTTTAAATGCACCATTTTGTCTTGCATGTTTAAATGCACTATTTTGTCTTGCACGTGACACTTCTCTTATGTATTTGGTAAAATTTCAGCTACTATGTTATATCTTTTTTTTTGTAAATTTTGATCATCTTACATCAGCTTGTAGTTAGATTGCATGTTGTGGTTGTTTGAGACAATAATTGAAATTGTAGTAAGGAATAAAAATGAAAAACATGTGGCTGAAAAATGATAAAAGAAGAGGAGTTGGTGAGAAGATGACATTTTTTGAAAAAATCAAGTTACATGAAGGGGCAAAATCAGAAATGTAAATAGTGAAGAGTAAATTTGGAATTTACTTCCAAGAAGGGCATTTTCGGTATTCATTAAAATAGATAAGGGTAAAATATGACTTTTAATTAGTTAAGGGTGTTTTAGTAATTATGGTGGTTAGGTTAGTAAAGATATTATTTTTATAATTAAGAATAAATTAGA
>JAOQMS010000178.1:33097182-33108645 GCA_027563885.1 Erythroxylum longipes | reverse complement strand
TGCAACCATAACATCATTTTTTCTTATGACACTCGACAGTATGTAAACACCAGAACTAAAGCAGCATACAAATCATCCTTTGGCATATATTTGACCTATTAATTAGTACTTTTCTGTTGTTGTTACTGTTTTTGTTAGTTTCTCAAAATGGCAAGTTATGCGGTTCTCAAGATGGATAAAGAATGGCTGTCTAGTTGCCAAAGCAATGCTAATAGAAGACTAGAAAAATGGGAAGATATGACAAAATGTCCTTATTAGTTTTCCTTTCAATAACCAGTGACTTCTCAACCATGTTTTTCCCTCTAAAACATAATTCCAATTATAGCTGCAAAGTTTTATTTGAATGGACAATAAAAACTTCTTATGCATTACACTATTGTATAAAAACTCTTTTAATGGGCAAAGCAACGAGATTAGGGATGATAATGGGTCGGATTGGGTCAAACTTACCTTAGACTCAAGCCTGACCCAATAACTTTATGCTGGGTCTGGCTCGACTTATGGCTTGATTTGGCCCAAGATAGCTGAGATTGAGCCCAAGCTTGACTTGGACCGGTTTACTATGATTTTTTAATTTTATTAAATTAAAAATGAAAATAACTTCGTTTTTTCTATAGTTGTAGGACCTTGAGTCCGAATAAAAACTCGTTTAACAAGCAAGACAAAGAAATTAGGGATAGTAATGAGTCGGATCTGGTTGGGCCTGCCCTAGACCCAAGCCTGGCCCAATAATTTCTACTAAGTCTGGCTCAACCCAAGGCTCGATTTAGCCCAAGATAGCTGAGATTGAGCCCAAGCTCGACTTGGCCTGGTTCGGTCTGATTTTTTAATTTTTACTAAATTAAAAATAAAAATAATGTCATTTTTTTTATAGTTGTCAAACCTTGATTCAGAACGAGTCCGAGTAGCCCGAGCTCGACTAGGCCCGATTCGGCCTGATTTTTTACTTTTTATTTAATTAAAAATAGAAAACAACAACGTTCTTTAATAGTTGTCGGGCCTCGAGCTTGACTAGGTATGGGTAGCTCGAGCTCAACGCTGGCCCTAGGTTTGATTTGTTTAAAAACAAATCAGGCCCGATTGGTTAACTCGAACGAAACCTGTTGATCTAGGGGCGGACCATGCCCAATTATCACTCCGAAAAGAGACAAACACAATCATCTCCTAACGTTGTCATGAACAAGAAGAGGTATAATAATAAAATCAGTGATCTCATCTCTCCCAACCTACATGATGCAAACGGTGCGAATGCCCAGGCAATTCTGTGATGACTTGGAAAAATTAATGAGGAATTTTATTTGGGGCTCACAGGAAGGACAACGGAAACTGAACCTAGTTCGTTGGGAGACAGTTTGTAAGCTGAAACGAGCAGGGGGCTTAGGGATTAAATGTATTCGCTCATCCAATGATGCGTTACTTACTAAGTTGGGCTGGGAGTTGTTAAATAAACCAAACACATTATGGGTTTAGCTCATAAGAGCTAAATATATGTTTGATGTTCTTCATATTCCCCATATGCTGGAGAGGAAAGGAGCTTCGGTAAATCTGGAGAGAGATATCAGCTACGTGGTAGTTCGTGCGCCATGGCTTGAAATGGAAAATTGCCAATGGTCTATGTACTTATTTTTGGTTGGATAATTGGGTGGCCAACTGGGCCCCTTGGTTCGAGTATCAACTTGTCCCCTGTTGGATTGGTTGCTGTACTCCAAAGTAAGGGATTTAATAGACGAATATGGAAATTGGCACTGGAATGTATTTCAACACTTCCTTCCATCTACAGTGTGTGAGGCAATAGCATACATCAGGCCTCCTAAGGCTGACTTGGGGGAGGACCAACTGGTGTGGGGCCTGACAACCAACGAGGAGTTCACGGTAGCATTCACTTATGATCTGATTGAAGACTTTACCATGGAGGATTGTTCGCAGCTCTGGGACTTGATATGGAAATGGCCCAGACCCAAAAGGACCCGATCGTACTTATGGCTTCTCGCTTAACTAAAGCTATTGACCAACCAGCAACGAATAACTAGACACCTAACAACGAACAATAGCTGTCAATTTTGTGGGCTAGAAGAGTCAACTTTACATACAATGCGCGATTGTCCCAGGGTGAAAGCATTTTGGCACCAATTTTCCCCTAATGTGGTCGATATTGCCTTCTTTTAACTGGATGAAGAAATATGGTTGAAATCCAATCTGGATAATCAGATGCAAGTGCAAAGGTTTGAATGGGCTTTAATTTTTGGAGTATCTTGTTGGTTTTTATGACAGTGGCGCAACAAGAGTCTCTTTGAAGACGACTTTGTTTGGCCGGAGGTCAGACATAGGGTGGTAATGGATTATGTAGCTTAGATAGATACGACCAGGATAGTGACAGGCCTAGTTATTAAGACCTAAGACTAGGCGGTGGGTACACGTATTGGATGGATGAAACCATCGAAGAGCTGGGTTAAAGTTAACACAGATGGAGCAGTTAAAAAAGACTTAACATGTGCTACCGCTGGAGGGCTTTTGCGGGATTGTACTGGAAATTGGTGTAGCGGATTTATGCACAATATAGGTCAGTGTTTGCTATTACTTGTTGAACTCTGGAGGGTACATTCCGGACTTACGCTAGTATGGACTCTAGGTTATCGACATGTCATAGTCGAAGTTGATTTGCTGGAGGTAATCAACATCCTATCGTCATCTACGATATCGGTGGCTGAGGATCGCAATGTGGGGATTGGTATTCGGGACTTACTACGTAGAGACTGGGATATTCAGATACAACATGTCTATAGAGAAGGTAATCGGAGCGCCGATCGGTTGGCTAACCTAGCCTCGCTATCACGTCTAGGACTGTATGTGCTTCAAACTCCTCTGTTGGAAAGTGTAGAGACTATTCATCGAGATTTGCAAGGGGCGTTATACCGATGACAACTGCGTTAGCATTGTTTGACTTTTTTTCAATGTATCAAAAAAAAATAGCCTTTTACTTTCTTGTAGGGGTAGAAGACACATTTCCTATGGTTTAAAATTTTTTAGAAAAATCTTCCAATTTTTACATTTTTAAAATTTTTCAATTTTTCAAAAAAATTATTTATCTTAAAAATCGATAAAAAATAACAACAAAATATATGCGATATGAACATCATACGTAAACTAATCAAATATTACTGATGTAGTATACTAACTTAAATAAATTAAATTCAACTCAATTTATACTTTTAAAGATAATTATAATAAATTATTAATTTGAGTAGTATCTTAATAGTTCAATTTGAGAATTGAGATTAAAAACTGAACTTTTATCCATTTTATTTGTGACGTGTGTCTCATTATTATTTTAAAGAATTTTAAAAAAAATTGAAAATTATAAAAAATTTTAAAAGAATTTCTTGAGACATTAAATAAGGATAATAATGAGCTGGATCAGATAGGGCTTGAGTCTCTGTACGCTTGAGCCTGGTTCAACTCGACCCAATTTTTTAAAAATTATAAGTGCAAAATAATTTTTGCACTTATAAGGTTGTGCCTGAGCAGCCCCAACATGACCCAATTCTCGGTTAACCCGGACCTAACTTATTGACTTTAGGCCTTGCCATCTCTAACAGAAATCCAGATTAGAAACATCCTAAAAATGGTAATTGCTCAACGTCCTGCCACCAATCGTCACTCCTGACCTGCCATAACATTAATTGATAAAGAAGATGAATTCTTCAACGATTGGTACAACCATCTACTTTAATTCACAAAAACATATATTTTTTTTGTAGCTCTGTTCGATTTTTGCTGTGATGATAAGACTGTTTCCTTTGCTGTTGTTAGCTTTACCGTCGTTATGGCGAAAGATTGCATTTCTCTTCTTACTGCTGTTGCCTGCCACTTCAAGTCTTAACATTCCAAGATATTCAACGACCAAGTACCGGCGACAGGAAATTGTCGCTAACCATGGAGTCGTAGCCAGCGACGATGGTAGATGTTCGAAGATAGGCAATGACGTTCTTCGTGAAGGAGGTCATGCGGTTGATGCAGCAGTAGCTGTAGCACTCTCTTTGGGAGTTGTCAGCCCTGCTTCCAGCGGAATCGGCGGCGGAGCTTTTATGCTAGTCAGGGAAGCGAATGGGGAGGCCAAAGCCATTAATATGAGAGAAGTTGCCCCTCTGCGAGCTTCCAAGGTAACATAATTACCTGAAATTAATGAACCAAGTATGGTTTGACTGGCTTCGGATTTAAATTTGAGTACTTGGATTTGGTAGAATTCGGATTCAGGTTCAAGATATTATATTTAAGTCAGATCAATTCGAAGTCAACGAGTTAAATTAAACTTGATCCGACTTGGACTCGGTCTATTTATTATATTTAGCAGGTTGCATTGCTGACAAATGGATATACATATTAAAGTTTGGTTTAAAATTTTATGTTTCAGGACATGTATGGTGGCAATACTACTCTAAAAGCTACTGGCGTGCTATCCATAGCAGTTCCAGGAGAACTTGCAGGACTCCATAAGGCTTGGGAAAAATATGGAAACCTTCCGTGGGAAAGGCTAGTAATGCCAGCTGAAAGGTTCGCACGAAACGGATTTAGGATTTCACCATACCTTAAGATGCAGATGAATGCTACAAGTGCAGGAATTTTAGCAGATAAGGGGCTTAGAGAAGTGTTTGGTTCATCAAATGGAAGTCTATTGCTGGCAGGTGATATGGTTTACAACAAGAAACTTGCTGATTCACTCAGAAGAATTGCTAAACAAGGAGTACAAGCTTTCTATAATGGATCATTAGGATTAAGATTGGTAGAAGAGGTTCAGAAAGCTGGTGGGATCTTGACAATGGAGGATTTAAGGAGATACCGAGTAAAAATCACTGATCCATTATCTTCCAACTTTGAAGATCTCACAATACTTGGTATGCCACCTCCTTCCTCTGGTGGTGCTGCGATGATGTTGGTGAGTTTTGGTCATGCTTTTTTACTTTGTTCTTAAGATAACAAGCTATGAACCAGAAAATAATTTTCTAATGTTACAGATTCTGAACATTCTTGATCAATATGGAGTCCCTTCAGGCGTGTCTGGTCCCCTCGGAATCCATAGACAGATTGAAGCATTTAAACATGCGTTTGCTGTCAGGATGAATCTAGGTGATCCAGATTTTGATAATGTGACTGAAGTAGTTTCTGACATGCTTTCTCCTGAATTTGCAAAAAAGCTGAAGAAAACCATATTGGACAACATGACTTTTGATCCACAATACTATGGAGGAAGGCAAGTAACTTTAAGAAATTGGATTACATATCAGAAAATTTTTCCAGGTTTTCAGGAGATTGTTGAATATTGTTAAAACAGATGGAATCAGATACAGGATCATGGGACGAGCCATGTGTCCATTGTTGACAGAGAGAGAAATGCTGTGTCCATGACTAGTACAGTGAACTCCTACTTTGGTTCAAGAATGCTGTCTCCTGCAACAGGTATCGTCCTGAACAATGAAATGGATGATTTCTCAATGCCTAGAAACAACACACCAGCGAATGTTCCACCTCCTGCACCTCCCAATTTCGTTAGCCCTGGAAAGAGGCCTTTATCATCCATGTCTCCAACCATAGTCCTGAAGGTGTGAGCTTAATAAGAGATGTGTTGATGAAATTTGATGGTTTCGATTATTTTACTGTTCTGTAACTGAAAATTGTTATTCCGCAGAACGGGAAACTAAAAGCTGTAGTAGGTGCCAGTGGCGGAGGCATGATAATTGCAGGAACTACAGAAGTTTTTCTGAATCATTTTGCGAGGGGAATGGATCCGCTTTCTTCAGTCCTAGCTCCAAGACTCTATCATCAGGTTTGTGTTGAATTACACTATTTTCTTATACCAATTGGAACTGCAATAGTCCAAAAATGACAGAACATCTGACGAGTCAACGATTCAGAATCAAGTATTTGAGAAATTGTTCTTGTCATGCAGCTGGTACCCAACGTGTTGAATTATGAGAACTGGACAACACCATATAATCAACACTTTGAAGTTCCAGGTGATATCAGGGCATTCCTTGAGAAAAGAGGCCATGTCCTACAAGGCCTTAGTGGTGGAACGATTTGCCAGTTCGTTGTTCTTCAGGATTTGAAAGCTAAGGTTGCAGGAGTGAGTGATCCAAGAAAAGGAGGGCTTCCTGCTGGTTTTTAATTTTGTTAATACAAACACTTTCCTTTCCATAGCAAAATAAATTTGGTATACAAAACTTTCCAAAGCATAATAAATTCAGTAAATTCGTCATTTTATTTTTTATGGGTTAATTGTATTATAATATAAACCACTTTTTTTTAATCATATTACTTATGATGTATTATTATTTAATTACCACTTGACTCCTTTCATCATATTCTTTTATTTTTTTCATTTATTTATAATTTCAACACTACTTTATATTAGAATTTAATAATATTATATTATTTTAGAAAATAGATAAAACAATCATATAATAATTAAATAATATTATAAAATCAGTGATAAAGATCATAACAATTTTAGAATTATTTATTTAACTCTTTTTTTATATAAGTTGATAATATTTCAAAGATCCCGAGCTTGAGCCTAATTCAAATTGAACAATTTGAAGCTCGATCAAGTAGTGTCAAACCCGATTAAACATATTTTTAATTTTTAAAAATTAAAAATGATATCATTTTATTTAAAAATGTTAAACTTTAAGTCAAGTCAAAGCTCAAGCTTAGCTTGAAGCTTGATTCCAGCTGAGTTGGTCAACTTTTGTCATTCCTAAATTGAGTAAATACTAAATATCTTTGAATAACAAGAAAATATAAGACTATTTAGATATTCAGTATGCAATTATAAATTATCGCATAATAATTTATTATTCATACTAATTACAGGTTTATAAATTAACACATAATAATTTATTATTCATATTAATTACAAATTTCGAATAAATCACTCTACTAAAAGACGGATTAAAATTAAATCATAAATATGTAGTGGACTCTAATGCTTAGAATCAAACTAAAATTGATCGAAAGAGCATCATGAACAAAGTTTCAAATAGTTGCTTCTTTACTTCTGATACTTCATACTAAGAGCAAATGTCAAAATTTGCTTACAAATTATTGTAAGGAATACAAATTATTGTGAAGGATAAGGAAGCCATTTACGATGTTTATGTAAGCTTAAGCATCTCCTCCTCCGAATCCATAGTAAAGTCAGAATCACACTTAAGATTCGACTAAACAAATTTCTAAAAGCTCTTTTCTCTATTTCAAACGTTAATTACGCAACAACTGCACTTGAGGATTCGTATCATCAGAATTTCCATAAGCATTGAAGACTTTGGCATAAACCTTCCTGTTTGGTACTCCAGAAGTAATATTAATGTCCCTGACAATAATATTCTTGCAAGCCAAGTTTTGGCTGCAACTTATTTCTACTGCAACATCAGAAGAGCTTGTCCCACTAAATCCAATGAAGGAAATGTCACTTACAGCAACAGCATCAGTCTGTTAAAAGAGACAGGATTACGATCAATGTTGGTGCTCTCCTGATTAATGTTCATATAAGGTTGGATTTCAATCTCTGACGTTAATTACCTTATTAGCACAGTTTCTTTCAGGGCAGTAGAATTGATCAATCACAATGGGATCGGAAGAGTTCACGAGTTTTATATCCTGGTACAGGATCTTCCTGACAAATCCTTTCCCTCCCTGTCAAACAAACGAAATGAAAGTTTTTGACAGGAAAAGATCCTGAATGATTTTTGGTTTACTGGTTCTAATATTACCTGCCATGTCTTAATCCTAGCTCCACTGGTAACAGAAGTGAAAGTAGAATGAGTGACATATACATTTTCGACTTCACCGTACTCTCCATCCTTCCCTATGCTTCCAACGCTGCAATTTTTTTTTCAGATATGATTTTGAACATTTTCTTGAGCAACGAACTGATTAATTCCAGCAATTCATGTATACCTGATGCCATGGCCTGGACCACATGTGATCCCTGTAATGTTTATGTTAGATGAAGGTGCAAGGATTGAGATGCAATCGTCTCCTGCAATAAGAAGAAGAGTTGTTTTCTTTTTCGAGTAGTGCTTGATAAGTAGTTTCAGATCGATTACGTATTAATCAATATTCGATTTATTGGTCTGAACGAAAAAAAATTATGGGAACTCTCGAACAAGCAAGCACCTGAACCGATGCTGCTATCCATAACCATGACATGTTTGGAGTTACTGATGTTGATTCCATCTGTGTTACGAGTTGTTCCAGGAGCAGATATATGAAGGTTTGAGATTGTTGAGTAGTCGGAAGCAAATAAGGATATAAATTGGCTTGGAGCGTTTATGAGAGTCAGTCCTCTGAAGTACAAGCCGTTGCAGAAAGCAAAACTCAATACCTGTTCATCCGCAAAAACAAAACAAGCTATATCATCAAATTGTAAAAATAATGAAACTCCTGAGTAGGGATGACAAACTAGCTCGTCCCGATCCAAAGTTATCATAACAAGTTAGTCGAATCTATATCAGGTTAATCCCAAATTAATGGGTTAAACTAGATATACCAGATTCGAGTTTGAGTTTAAACTTGCTCAAACTTGAAAATTCGAATTTTCGAGATCAGACTCAAATTTGACCTTGAGAGACTGAAATAAAAATTCAGCCTGATCCGATCCGTTGTTAATTCTAATCATGAACAAGCTTATTTTGAGCTTCAACGTACATATGGTCGATGTGGGCAGCTGTCCTGCAAATGTAACAAAGACTAGTGTTAGCAAGAAACGTTGATATTGATAGGTATAAGAAATAGAGTTTGATGTTAAAATAGGTTTGATTCACTCACTTGTGAGCAAATCTTCCACCAGACAGAGCCTTGGCCATCGATTTGTCCACTTCCATACACATTTAGTCCATATACATAGTGGAACTGAATCCATGTATTTACATTATCAAATTTGGACATTTGAGTTGGAGCTATGATGTTTCCATCAATCTGCAAATCCATTGACAAGCTATTCATCTTATGTTTCTCCAAGAATTCCTATGGCTTTGCCAAGGAACTCTCCAAAAATTTATATAAGGAAGTGCTAAAATTAATCTTCTATTGTACAATCCTAATTTAAAACTGAATCTTCATTTCTATGAAGAAAATCTGATCTTTTGTATGGCTAGAGTTTAATAAAGAAAGAACATAATATTGTAAAAAATTAATGAGAAAAATCATCCATTTAACATGTTTATGGTTAATAATTATATAAATATTACTAGCAATTAATCCAAAAAAATCAAAATTGATAGTTTCGTAACTTATTTTTATGAAGAACACATAAAGAAAGTCAACTTTTATCACAAAAATCCACCGTTTATCGCTAAGATAGGTATATCTAGAAATGAACATAAATAATCTCCGAATATATGTTACCTGCACACTAACACGACGGGCTCTGCATGGACCTTGAAACATCAATGGCTGAACCAAAAATGTCCTTTTCGATGGAATCAACAGAGTTCTACTTATCGTACTATTACAAACTTCATCCCAACCTCTCAAAAAAGCCTGTATAGATTAGTGTTAACAACTATATTAAACTGAATCCTATATCGATATATACGCTATTATAATTCAAGTAATTGAAATGTACAAGGAAATGTTTATATACTTTTGAATCATCTTCTTTTCCATTTCCAACTGCTCCATTATCCAACACATTCACAGGAGCCCAAGCAGCTGATGTTGATCTTAGTAATGGAGTCAAGCAAAGCACTAGTGCAGCAAATCTGCAGAAATCCTACATGTCACAGAAAAAAAAATGAATATGGAGAGAATCTGTTAAAGAACAAAGAAGATTAAGCTGCTAATTGTATTCAGAGGGTGAGGAAGAGAAATGGGATGTCAAGAGTTTCACCATTTTTATGCTGGAAGATGAACAGTGAGTGAACTGACAGAAGCTTGTAAGCCTGGTTCTGTAGCAGTTAGATTTTCACTATTTATAAACTCTTAATAAGTGCTAATAAATGTTCCAATATCGATATATATAGTAAGAATGAGGTAAAGGAAAAATTATAATGGAAATTATACTAAGAGATTGTTATCCAGAAATGGGATTATCTTTGAATTAGGAGTGAATAATTGTTATCTTAGCACTATCACCGTAGATCTTAGTTAATTAAGAATGTCAAAAGTCAGAGGGATCAACTAATTAAATACGAGGAACATATGATTAAAGAGTGAAGTAATTATGGTATCAATTAAGGTATTATGATTTATCTTATCAAAGTAATAATCATCAGTTTTAAATTTTTGTACCCGAAACACAAGCAATAATTTAATAGCCCGTTTTCCATACTAAGGGTTAGAGCCTTAGATTATCGCATGTGAGTCATATCATTTTAGCATTCATGAAATGCATTTCATTAGCATACACACATGAATTATAAGTTCGTACACATTGCAAAGATAGTATATGCACTCAATTGACATATTCTGGGGTATGAAAGGTTTAAAATGATCATGATGTGAATTGTGTATTATTATGTCTTTAAATTTGGTTTGAATGATTACAAGTAGTAAATTTAGAATTAATTGTTACCATTAGAAAAGTGATTAATTAAAATGTATATTTAGACTAGGAAAAATGCAAGTGGCAAGATAAATTGACACATAAAAAATTAGGAAGACTAAGCCTATGAAATAAGTGACAAATGACATAGATAAATGAGTGACATCTGGCATGGGTAATTAATTGACAAATGGCAGCAATGACTGAGTGACAAATGGACTAGTAACTAGGTGACATTTGGCAGTTTATGGAGGGGACAAGTGACTTACATGCTTAGGGACATATGTCAATGTAACATGGTAACATCTAGCATCTAAGGAGTTACGCTTCTACAAGAGTAGTTTCAGCTTTGTTCATTCTTCTTCTCTTTTCATCTCTCACCACCGAAACTTGCTTCTATCCCCCACTCCTATGTTTTTCTTGAGCTATGCTAAATTACCATACCAAATACATGTTTGTACCTTTCACAAGATAGCTAAAGAACCAGAATATTGTTGTATTTTATCCTAGCTGAAAACCATCAAATTTTCACTTCGAATTTGGGATGATTTTGTATGCATGGAGGGCTAGGTAGATTTGATGAATTGAGTTGGAATTGGAAGCTAAATAAATAAGTAAAGTGTTGTTCTTTATGAAATGTTATAATAGAAAGAGTATGAAGATTGAATTAGGATAGATTGTATATGATGTTGATATTAAAAATGTGCCGGAAAATGGAGAATGAATGGGTACTTTTTTGCTATATTTTTGCATGTATGAAAACAGTAGTTTATGGGCTGTTGTATAGATTATTTAAGTTGGTATTTGAAGTATAATTGATGAGGAATTCATGCTAAAGATAGGTGTTATTAAGGTGTTTTCAAATATAGAAAATTAGAGCTGTAGGTGTATTTGTAAAAACATGATTGTTAATGACATAA
>JAOQMS010000178.1:33084581-33097082 GCA_027563885.1 Erythroxylum longipes | reverse complement strand
ATATTTGGACTTGATTAAGGCTAGGAATGAGCCTAGATTGTTGCTTGATTAATTGGTTAGGAGCTTGATAAGTTTATGTAGTTAATTGATGTCATAATCTAAAGAATGGACTGTTTTAATATGGTTGAGTTCAAATATGAAAATTATGATTTGTTAAAGGAATAAACGAGTTCTTTTAATGCAAATGTGATCTAAAGGATCTGAGTAATGTGAACCAGGTATAAATGAATAAGAATTGGGAAATTGTGTGAATATATATTACTAGAAAAGGTTGGTGAATGTATGATTGATGAATTTAGAGTAATCAAAATTACTTAAGATATAAACCTAATTTCAAACTAGATGTATACAAGCTATGATGTTTGAATGGTCAAGATTTATGAATAAGGATATATACCCGGAAAGTCAATTGAGCATGCATTGAATTACAAGACACATATACATGTGCATGAGTGAATAATCATATGATTGATCAACTTGGTATTGTGTAAACTATGTGTGTATTACATGACAAAAGAAGCACAAGTTGATCGTCAGCATCCAGACATTGCCGGATCATTAAGGTAATAGCTTATCTGGAGCGTACTGTAAGTTAACCTAGATGTTTTCTCACTATAACTGAATTGTTTTCGATTAACTTTTAGATATTGACTGTTATTGATGTGATTGTGATAATTCCAGACATTGATGGTCCGAGGAGTTTGATGTTCGGGATTGTATTGAAAGTGCTTTCTAATTGTATGTGAATATAGAAAATGTGTACTCAACTGATTGTTGCATGCCATACTCAGATTCGATTAATGTGATAAATGACTATGCACATTGAATGAAAGTTATTGATAGCATATATATGTGAATTGATGTATTCCATAACATTGTTATATATGATCAGATAAAGGAGTTGTGACCAGAGTGACTAATGTGAAAAGAGCTTAAAGCTCATAAATGTGTATAAAGAGCCATAGGCTCAGTTATTAATGCACTCGTTATCCACAATGGGTACAGGACATAATATGAAATAAGCTCGGTATCTACAACAGATATGGGATAGTAAATAAGCGCTCAGTCACAACAAAATAAAAGTAAAAGTGGAGTCACATGTGCATTTGCATATATATATATATATATATATATCTTTATGTGTATCACGTGAACGATTGCAAAGAATTGTTGAATTATGTTGATATAATGATATGCAATGTTTGTGTATATGTTGATGATATGAATGATTGAGATAAATGATTGTATTATTCTAAAATGATTATATGAAATGCTTGTAGTTTATGATGTATTGTTGAGATATGATGTATATTGTGATATGGTATTCAATATTGAATGGTGTGATACATCTGCTGAATTGGGAAATACACTTGCGAATTTGGTTTATGCTTGTAATATTTGTGTTCTGACTTGAGTGAGTACATCGATAATGGCTCACTCACTGAGTTCATAAACTTATCAAAATTGTAACGTTGATTTTCAGGTACAAGGAAGACTTAACTTCTAAGATGATATAATAGAAGTCTAGTATTGTCAATTTTGGAAACAATAATGGCTCAAAGTTCTGGTCAGCTGATACTTGCAGAGTCTAGATAGAATACTTTTGTTTAGCTTCTCCTTTCATGTTGAACTTTTTGTATAGAACTTTAAACTCTCAGATGTTATGTAATGTATAAACATAAATTATGAAATGTAATGACAACATAAGTAAGTTTCATTTTGTGAATGAAATGAGGAGTTTTGATCTTTGGAAATACTTATGTTTTGTATGATGTCATAATAAGTTGACGTGATTGCTCTAACATACCATTTTCATGGGGTATATTCTCGAATGTTCTCCGGATGTTCAGGCATATGCACTATGGTAGTAATGTGTTACAAATAATCGGCCTAAGAAATGGAGCAATAACAACAATGAGTATAATAAAAATAATACTCATTATTAATTTTATCCACTCTTTAGTTTGTCCAAACAATAAAGAGTATAGTTTGGATCTTAATGTCAACGTAGTTATAATTTTATTACTGATAATAATTACATAACTTAAATTTTTTAATTAATTAAAATTATTTTAATCTCTTATGTAATATTTATTAATTAATGATAAATAAAAAATATTTTATTTTATTAAAATAAATAATCTATAAATTAATATTTATTTTTAATATGTTTTAATTATTAAATTATATTTTATTGAAATTTATATATTTTGAAAATATTTTAAATTTAATAATATTTTTATAATTATCTAATTAATTTTATTTAATTTAAATACAGAAATTGAATAAATTATTAAATAAAATTAAATTATTCACAATTTTTTATTAATAATTAAATTAATTAATTAATTATATAATATTAAATTGAATTGTTTATAATTTTATTAATAATTAATATATTAAATAACTAAATAATATATATTTAGTTGATATTAATTCAAATTATGAAAAAAAAAACAGCAATAGAAGACAAGAACCACTTGTTATGGTTTTTATAAATTTTAAAAATAGGAATAAACCAAACTAAAAATAGAAATAAAAAATTTAAACAAATAATTTTTTTACTAAATTTAAAAACAAAAAACAAAAAATATAAATAAAAACAAACAGGATGTTAGAGTGTTTTTCTAGAAATAATTTATATAGGTTTATAAACCTGAAAACAGTACGATATACCTGCCTCAATTTCAGCCTACATTGAGTATTATAACCTTAATCAGGTTTAAATTGGCAGGAGGAGTTTTGACTTTATGTTTTGCGTTAATGTTTAAGAGGAATTGAATCTAAAGGTTATTTAAGAGGAATTGAATCTAGAGAAAAAGAAGGTTGAAGTTCAATATCCACATTAACATGGTGTTGCAAGTGTTACAAGTTGTCAAGGACAAGAATTTCCATTGGGTGCTTGTTATTTTCATGATGAAAATGGTTATTTGTTGAACATAAAGTAAACCAAAGTAATAGTTACTGTTTTAAAAACAAATTTCCTGAGTCGATGATCATCACATAATGTTTGGAGGAGAAAACAACATTCGGAGGAGACAGGGTCTCCAACAACATTGGATACAGGTAATAATATGGTTCAAGATACATAAATCTCACAATATCACTGAGAGCTATCTGCCATCTTGACCTGCATAACTTAGTAGAAACAGCTTCTCTGCAACCGAATCATTCCAGAGTTCCCTAAATAAGGTGATTATTAAATTAGTTTCTGCAACAGTTTGCATGAAAGAACACAGTTACTTGAGTTGTCAGGTAAAAACAGAATTTTGTTCATATTTCAGCTTGCAATTCACTAATGAATACTCACAGAACTGATGGGAAATGAACTTTGGAGAGTGATGCTTTCCTTTCCAGGATTGCCAACATCAACTACAAGCTTGCATGGGCCTTGAGTGAGGGAAAGCTGTTGATCTGTTCCTGATATGAGTTGGACATTTGGGTATTGGCAAAACTGTTTCAAATGCTTCGACAAGAAGTGCTACCCTTTTCTTTCTAGCTGGAGCGAGTTTTGTGACAGCTTTTTGGAGAGCATAATCAAGCATCCATTCTTCAGAATTTTTCCTCTCATCCATGTCCTGGTGCTTAAGGTCAACCTTCTCTGCCTCTGGATCAGGAATGACTGGTAGGAAATTGGGTTCTCTGGGGTTGAATTTCCTCTCTTCTTCTGATTCTTTGATGGGTTTCTTTGACTGGATTGTCCATTTTCTCTTGTTGCAAGCACTTAGGAGTTCTTGATCAGATTTGCTTGTGGTTCTGTTCTTATCTGTGAGTAATGTCTGTGCTATATCTGACATGAAACTCTCTTCACCTTTCATCTCAACATCTGCTCTGTTTTCGTTGATCAAAACGACTTTGTACATTCTTAAATCACTGTTCTGTTCTCTTTGGATTTTGAGCTTGCAAACTCCATCTTGTTCCTCCAATAGATTCTGGTTCTCAACAACATTAAGAACCTCAGTTGGCATACTTTCAGGACTGAGAATGTTATACAATTCACTATCTCCAACGGCTTCAGTATCATCTTCTTCAGCTTCTGAGAAACTATGAGATGAATCAGAATTTTGGCTTCCAAATGAAGATTTAACATCATCCATCTTTTCATGCTCTTCTCTTGCATCTTCAACTTCAATTTTGGGGAGCTCTTGGTCTAGACTAGAGAAAGCAATGGTCCCAGTTTCTGTATGATGATCAATGACAAGAATATCATTCAACATTGTTGCATCATCGGGTTGAAGAGATATATCTTCTTGATCACGATCCAATGTGCCAATTTTCAAGTCATTCATGCAATAAGTTTCAGGATTTTCAAGTTCATCATTTGACTCAACATTATCATTTTCGTTTTCATGAACTTCGTCCCCTTGGGTGCTTGCATGAACTGCTGCTGCCCCGGAAATTGACTCCATTAATGGAATTGGAGCAGCTTGCATGTCAGTCTCTAGTTCCTCTACTGCTTCTTCAACAAAAGAAATTTGGTCACAAGATTCAACATTTCCAGAATTCATTTGGGATGATTCATCAATATCAGTTTCCTGTTGCACACTTTCTAATTCAGTATTCCTGTCAACTCCTTGGAGGTCAAAAGATGAAGTTTCTTCTTCATAAAGTTCTTGCAGTAGATCATCAATTAGAACCTTTCCAGTGTAGTTACTAACAATTTCCTCATGGTTAGTGACATCTAACTCATAGAATAGAAGACCCTTCTCCAGTGCTGATAAATATGCAATGTTGTGATGTTCAGCTTCTGAATCCAACTCAGGAACAGGTAACTGATCCTCCTCCCACTCCATATTGGTTACTTCAGAAATGTTGTCATCTTCCTCCATGCTTGTATAGCATTCCCTTTCAGTTTCTTTCCTGTCAAAACCTCCTTCAGCTGCTCCTTCTTCAAGCCAAGTGGGTGAGGACTCTTCAACCTCATCCTTGATCTCCTGTTCTTGAATAGTAGCAAAGCTTTTTTGGCACCTCTCAAACCTTTCTTCCAAATCAATCGGCAGAAGTGGTGATCCATCAGACTTATTCTTCCGCTCCTCTGGTTTACCAGCAAACTCAGTTGTGCTCACCTGTGTTGATTCAGCATCATCCACTTTGTTGTTAGCATAGATCTCAACAAAGAAATCCATGTCAACATCTCGTGTCATTGGACTATTTACCAAGTCAATCGAGCCAGCGTCACTAAGTACAGGTTTATCTTCTGAACACCCTCGACCACTGGAAGGATTGAATTTTCGAGGAGACGCATCTTCTGATTTCATGCTCTTTTGGGTTTTCAAAGAGCGTCTCCTTGCCTTCAAGAAACACTTCAATGGAGGCAGAGGACTATGATGGTGATCATTCAGTGAGCAATAGGTGTAAGGGCAGACTTTAATGGCTGAAGTACCTTCAGATTCAGTACCACCAGGGTTAAGCATCAGATAAGCAGGAAACTTTGACTCCTTCAGAGTTGAAGAACAAGTAGTTTTCTGCACATTCACATCTGAGCAAAACAATACCCTGGAAGATTTCCTAGCAGTTCCTCTTACTGGCTTAAAACTTGGAGCTTTCGTTAAAGTCCTTATAAGTTTCAAACTTGATGCCTTCGTTAATGTTCTTGAGGGTTTAGCAGTAGAACCAAGTTTTGATTGACTAGAACTACTCATGCGTAGGTTCTTACTGTCAGAACCAAGTTGAGTATTCAAGGAACAACTAACCTGAGACCGCTCCTTTCTTGCCTCTGAACAACTGGTTGACTTCATGTAATTCGGTGAGCCATCACTAGCTCTGATCATGAGCTGCTTCCGTGGAGTTGCTTCACCATTCTGTCCGTTGAAAGGTAGAGTCTTTCCAGACTGTGACATGGATTTTCTGATAGATGAAGTCCTCTTCATCTTCTTCTTCATGTCAGGTCCCATGTTCTTGCCATCTTGGTTCTGACAAGAAGTTTGCTTCTTCTTGTTCATCTTCTTCATGTTACCCAACAGCTTCTCAGATTGAACATGACCAGCTTGGCTTCCATGTACCTTCCTTTGGACCATCTTCAAAGAAACTCAGGAAACAGACATCATGGATGATGATTTGAGGAAGGTGCAGCTTACCTTGGACATAGGGAATTGAATGTTTTGCAAGGAAAACAAAAAGATTTTCTTGGTGGGTTTGTGTTTAAGAAGAAAGTCTTGCTTATCTTTCTTAACAGGAAAAACAAATTGTCTTCAGTGGGTAGTCTTTTGTTTAACAACTTTGAATAAGGCTGAGGATAGGAGCCTGATGCTGACCTGCACTCACAGATAGTTTGGGTCCATTTTTGCAGGCAATTCCTACAAGGAATTATTAGATATGTTCCATGAGAATACTACATATAATACTGGCTTGTTCCCCTTTTTTTTTAATTTCATATTAAAAGTAAAATTCTTTTTATTTTTTGGTAAAAGACTTAGAGCTTTTCCATAATTTAAGAAATTTTTAAAAATTTTAAAATTCTCAAGAAATCTTAATTTTCAGTTCTTTAGAAAAAAAAAAACCCTTTTGTACTAGACCTTGATTAAAAAATAACGATCAAGTATACCTGACATGACTTGTTTCTAAGTTGGGAAGATAGTGAACTAATGGCTATTACCTATCCTATCTACAAATGTTCCCCAATATCTGGATAAAGCTCACCATATTCTCTATCGTAGACATCTGTTTCACGTCAACGATAAAACCATTACTGTTAAATTGTCTGCTGCGAATCTTGTGATCACCTGATCATGACGTTTCAGCTCCTGTTTTTTATGAGGCCCTCATATCCTTTGTCCCATGTACCTTGTCCCTACCCTGTCTCATGACATCTCAATCATCCATTTATGTGGTATATGGAACAGAAGATCACGTTCCTTTTATGAGAGCACCTCTCTTGTGTTAATGCTTCATTACGAGTGTACGTTTTATAATTAACAGTTAGCTATTTCGTGTGTCTAAACGCTTCAATTTTGAAGAGGCTCTTTTTTATTATTTAATAAATTAATGTCATTTAATCCAATTAAGATATTGGAAATCAGATTTAGGTTGAGTGATGTGAAAAAGACATGTCTTAATTAAGTAGAACGTCTCTTGTTTACACTAAAAATGCATACATGATTGAATTATAACACAAGAGGGACAGGTGCGGCGCAGTGAGTATATGGATCTTTGGCAGATTTGGCTATCGGATTTGATTTCCTAATTTAACCCAAGAATTTATATTTAAATTTAAATTTTGAATATTTTAAAATTTATGATTGAATTTTGAGTTTGGTTTGAACTTTTTTAAATTTTCAAATTTAATATGTAAAATAATATTGTTTTATAATATATTCATACTTTAAAATTAGAAAACTAGAAAAAAACTAAACTAAATTTAAAACTCAATCAATTTAAATTAAATTAAGCTTAAACTTAAATATAACAACAACAACTCAATAAAAATCTCACTAAAACGCAAAATTTAGGAAAATTTAGTAGTATGCAATCTTATTCTTGACCAATAATGAAACTATTTTTTAATGACTTACATCAAAAAAATAAATAAATAAATATTTATTTATTTGTTTAATAAATAAAATATGAAATAAGTAATAAACTAAATCATACCATAAAATTGACAAAAAACAAAAAATGGATCTAATAAAAAAAAGTATGAACAGGCACGAGAAACAAAAGATCATGATAACTTTTTTGATGCATAAGCTGAAATCAATGCAACAAGCATAAGATCAGAGAATGCAAAGAGAGAATCTTTTTTTGCAATGATTTAGTTATTTAATTAGAAAACATATAAAGACAAATAGTATTAACAAAACCACTTCTAATAACCCTTATCATCAATTCAAAGTAGAACTAGAACATGTGTTGCATAAAATTAAAAATCATTTTTAATATTTAAAAAGAGTACGTGATAAAAAGTAAAAATTCCGTTGATACATAAAATTTGAAGAGGTTAAATAATACACGATCTTATCTTTTAATTAATAGAGATGACATTATAGCGTAAATAAATCTCTTGTACCGGTTAAACCACTCCCTCAAAGGCGTTAGTTTAGGAGGTGGTCGACGGTAGCGTAAACTTGACACCAATTATTGAGAAAAGAAGGAGAAGAAGTGGAAGGCAATAGGCACTTTATAAAAGACAAAGGCCATCGGGAGGTGTGAGAATGGGACCAACCAACTTTGATGCTCCATTTTCTTGCAGACGCTCCTCTTCCATTCTGCAATGTAAAAACGTCAAACACTTTTGAATATTAAATGTATACATAACAAAAGTTGCTCTTTCGTAAGTAAACGTTACATATTCGAAATAATTTTTGTAAAGTGAGAAGTCTTGAACACTGAAGTTAAGTCTAGAGTACTAAAGTTATTATTATTGTTATTGTTGGTGTTGACGATGTGTATTTGTTCGCAACAAAACTTAAAAAGGAAAAAAAAATAACACATGAGCTTTTTTATATTTAAAACAATATGTAATCCTTATTCTAGGAATGCGTGTGAGATGAACTTTGGGGCGTGTATGGTATAGTAATTTATTAATTATATATGTTAAGAAAATTATTTAATGAATTACTGAATATGTTTAAGGTTAACTAAAATACCATTTCACGAGAAACCATAATCAACTTACGTTTTAGTGCCTTAACTTTCTCAACTTTTCTGGTTTCCAACCGACAATGATTACCATTTTTCTTCTCTTTTGGTAAGGTTTGGACCTTTTGATATTAAAATATCCCTTCATTTGATGTTTAAAACTGCTCCGGTAAAACATTATCTTGTCATCCGTAAGTACCGACAAATATGTAATCGTGGAATATGATTGACTTTATTAAACTTTATGTTATACTTTTTCTAATTGAACAATAATTAATTAGTATTCTATTTTAAAATTAAGTTGCATGGATATTAAGAAGCTAATAATTATATTTATAATTTTATAATGAACTTGATCTTGTCATCAGAATGTAATTCTAGTGTAAGATTATTAAAACTCTTTGATAATAAGGCCTATTAAATTTGTAATGGACCTATAGGCTTATATTTAAAAAAAAGTTAGACCATAAACAAGTCTAAGTGAGATTTCATCCTAAATTTGACACTCACATGTGAGTATTCTTAACACTCTTACTCACATGTGAATCCCTTTTTACTTAGATTATCTAGAGAGGTATGTAAACAATCCTCATTAGAGCTAGACTTCTGATTAAGGTTAAATAGGCTCCTTCTCAGCGTAAATAATACTGTTGAGTTACTTGCTTCATGTAGACTTCAAATTCTGCTCAAATTGCTTAAATGATGGGTCCCCTTCTGGGACAATCAATAGACCAAAATTTTCATAGACTCTGATACCATGTTAAATTTGTAATGGACCTATAGGCTTACACAAGGAAGAAAATTAGACTACATAAAAGCTCAAGTGAAGTTCCATCCTAAAATTAATTAACAATAAGTGGAATAGCTCACTAAATTTATATGTTAGTTTTTTTTCTCTTTTTTTTTTAATGCGGGTCACTCCCATCTGAGTATTCTCAACAAGTTCTCTCTTATTATCATTCCCAACAATTTCTCTCTTATTATCTCATAATAAGCATTCATAATAGGTGATACCCACAAGTTTGCATTTTCTAATTTAAATATTCTTAATACATTTTTATTATTATGTATCAGTTCGATTAAAGTGTGTAAAATGCTATTGAATGACCTAATCTTATTTAATAGATAAATAATCAACACATTGTTTGGATTAATTAGGTCAATTACATAACTAATCTAGGAAGTAAGACTTAGGATATCAAAATAGGTTAAAAAAATGTTAGTCAATTTGCAAATTATTTGTATTATGAAGAATTATTTAATAACATTTACAATATAACAATAACGGTATTTTCCATGTCAAGAAAAAAAGAAACTTGGTGGAGAGTTAATATTTAAGTTATTTGGCAATCTCAACTTGAAATAATATTAATTAATGATTGAAAAATTCACCCAGTTCTACCGGTTCAATTGTAAAAACTTTGAACCAGTTTCGATTCATTTTTTAACTTTCTTTTTTGATTTACTTTAATAACTTTCGTTGATAAGAAATGATCAGTTTCTTAGTTAATTAGTAGATTTTTGTAAATTAATAAATTTTTAAAAACTACAATAAATCAATTAATTTTTATTTAACAATTTATTTTTAATTAAACTTTAAAATTTTCAGTAAATAAAGACAATATCTTTTAATCATATTTTAAATTCGTTAATTTTATTCAATCTTTTACCAATTTTATAACCGTTTAATACTGATTAAATTTTTTAAAATTTAAATTTGTTGTTTTATTGGTTTTTTGCCCTGATTTTTAAAAGAGTTATATTAATAATGGAGCTCAGTACACGTGGTGTCCAAAATCTGCAACAAAACATCCCATGCTGCCTTGGTTCTAGGTTAAGACCCCAATATATGTCTATGTCTTTCCCTGTTTCTTTAGTTTATTCCATTTTATTATTATTATCATCCTTTTGTGTTCAACTCATGAAAAGCTATACATGTAATATCCTCATCTCAGTGTATCTTTGTCGTGAGCTCCTTCTATTCCAACATGTACGTGTTTTGGGTTTCAATGCGTTCCCAACATTAATGGACAGTCCTGGATTCGAGTGTCACTTTCTGTATTATTAACATTTTAATATGGATAATGTTGTGTGACGTAAATAGCTTATCATTAAAAAAAAATCAAAACATGTTCATTATGCCTAGGGTTGGCAATTTGGATCTTTCCTAATATGAAATTAATTGATTTAATCAAATTCAAATTAGACAAGTATATAAAAATTGAGACTTAACAACTTGAATCAGTTTAAATAAAATGATGTTGTTTTGTTCAATCATTGAAGGGTACATGAACTAATCGTCTTTTTGATAGAGTTTTGAGTTATTCGAATCCAACTAAACTTGAACTTGGGTTTAAATTAAAAAAAAAGGTTGAATTCTGTCAATTTTATAAATGACAAATGAATAAAAAAGTGATTATATAAACAAAATATTAGAGTTACTATCTCAATTACAAAATTTCCGAAGAATTAAGTTTTTGAGCTTAATTTTGTCTAATTAGACTTTAAATTTTTTATTTTAAATGTTCTTTTTTATTAAAGAAATATGATTTGAGATCTCGTATCGATTAGAGAGGGAAACGAAATGTGCTTTATAAGGGTATGAATATCTCTCCCTCATAAGACGCATTTTTTCAAGGGGTAGGCCAACGCTCAAAAGCGGACAATATCTGTGAGCGAGTAGTTTAGGGCTGTTACAATGATATTAGAGTCAGTACTCAAACCGATGTATCAGCGAGGATGTAGAGGCCTAAAAGGGGTGGAATATGAGATCCCATATCGGTTGGAGGGGGAATGAAGTAAGTCGGACAATATTTGTGAGTGGGTAGTCAAGGGTTGTTACATATAATTTTATTTTTTAAAACATAATATTGTTTTAAATATAATTAGACTTGTAGTTTTGGACTTAACGGGATTCTGGAGTTCTAACTCGAGTTTGACCTAAAATTTAAAAATTTTTATAAGTTAAAATTGAATTCCTCTTAAGACCTAATCAATTTTGACAAATGTATTAATTTCAAGTTAGGTTAAACTAACTTAGCTTGCCTTCCTAATTATTTCCCAAAAGGTGGTATAATTTGCTTGAGAAAAAAGTTTTTGATGTCTCTTGCACCAAAGTTTCGAATCTTAGAAGTTTTTTTGGAGATCTTATGTGAAAGAGTATGGTTGTTTGTGGCTTCAAAACTTTTGCTACCTCTTAAGTCAAATTTGTTGTTAACTTTAAATCATGAATTCATAATTAACTGCTTTGAGTTGTCTGTCTTAGCCTAAAATTTAAATATTTTTATTAAAATGATATCATTTTATTAATGATTTGTTTGTATTATTTATTTTATTTGCCTTCTTTTGTTTGTTTGTTTGTATATTTGCTTACTTGTTTTATATTTTATTTGTATTATTTTATTTGTTACTTATTTTTATATTTTTATTTTTATGTATTTATTTTTATATTTATTATTATCTTTTATATCTATTTTTTATTTTTATCATTACTTTATTATTTTAATAAGTATTTATTATTAATTTTTTAATACTTTTTTCATTTGGGTATGTGAGAAACAATCTTTCTAACAATTAAATATAAGATTATGTATTTCTAAATCTTTTGAGATCCTACGTATTAGCGAAACTTCTAAGGAGAGGTTGTTGTCGGAGGATTAAAGGAAGTAGTTCTTGTTTTGTTCTAACAGTCCAAGAAATTGTGTCTTTCTTATAATAAGTCTTCTATTGTTAAAAATCGTAAGTTTATGGAATTAAGTTGGAATGCGTTAAGGTATTGAAAAGTTTCTGTTCTGATGTTGATTGTGAACCTAAAGCACATATAAATCAAAGATTAAACAAAAGCAATCATCAAATCAACTTTAATTATAAGAAAAAAAGAACTAAAAGGAGGGTAATGAGCACCGATTAATTATAATCTTTAAA
>JAOQMS010000178.1:33065648-33078136 GCA_027563885.1 Erythroxylum longipes | reverse complement strand
AAAAGGTGAACTAAAAAATAAAAAGAGCATATAATACCTTAATAATCTGGTTAATAATCACGTGATAACTGATAAAAACAAATTTATGAAACTAGATACGAAAGTGATAGGAATCATATACTTTATTGATAATATAATGATGAAAACCAAAGTCATTGGTGCAATTGTGATTAAGAATAAAAATTAGGTGTTCATATGCTCCTTTCTAATGTTTATTTTATCTTAAAACTAAAAGTATTAATTTCAAAATTTTAAAAACAAAGTCGTTCTCTTTGAGATCATAATATTAGTGTTATTGTCAATGAGATTATGATAGCAAAATGATGTTTTTATTTAACTTGAATATTTAAAAAGATTATTGTAAAAAAAAGTGTTATATGATAGTAATTATTTTAATATATTTAAAATTTTAAAAAATAATTGATGAAGAATAAAATAATTTAATCAGAAAAATAATTTATAAATTATTACAGATACTTAAAAATTATTTTGATAATTTTTACAAATAATAAATATAAATTCGTAAAAGAGCACTGTAATAAACAATGTTTCCCTAGAGTTCAACGACTTTTTTCGTCACATCAATCAGTTTCGATCCACAAAACCATGCTTTTATGAACAAGCTTTGCCTCCCATACACGACAATGACATCGATCGACTGCTATGTTTTGTAGTCCCAGTTCAATTGAAATACTCTTTACCCGCTACTATGTAATTACTCTATTCTATGCAATCTCAATCATAAAAATACGTGGAGCTTACAAGGAACATATGTTAGTCCCACATATTTATATGACTATGAGTGAGATTGCGTAAAACAGAATTAGTATAAGATAGTGAGTACAAAAAATCTGGTTCAATTCCAATAAGTTATGAGGTGATTTTATTGCAACCAGACCACCTCTTGAGGCTTCAAAGTACGTATCTTACAGAGAGAAGAACATTCTAAATATTAGTATTTTTAATTTGGGTAGATTATAGAATCATTAATAAGAATTGAGCTTTAATTAATTATTATTAAAATGATTAGAACTAGTCATTTGGATAGTTCACCTTTATTACTTATAAATTTTTTAATATTTTTCATGATTAGTCAATATAGGATATTTTAACACTCCCCTCAAGTGCAACTAAGATTGAATATCTAGTTATCACTTAAAATAAATATAGTGGTAACCAGATCGGGCTGTTGAGACTGGACATCCAGGCAAATAACAGAAAAATTAATAATTCGGATCAAACTTGGCTCTGATATCATATTAGAATTTTTAATATGGGCTGAGTGTAAAATTCACTAATAAAAATTAGGCTTAAATCAACCATTATTAAAATGATTAAAACTAATCATTTGAATAATTGACCCTAACTAATTATATATCCTTTTAACATTTGTATGTTTATATTTTTATGTTTATTCAATACGTTGATAATCTAAAATAATTGACTTTCTGTCCTTATGGCTCTTACTGGAGAAACATGCGCAAGCTTTGCACCGTTGAGTTGCTTAGCCGCCTTAAATTAAATTTCTTGACGTCATCAAGAAAACAAGGCTTGACCGCATGGTTCAGTCCATCAAAGAGGCCTCTTGCCGCAGGCGTTTGGCCGTGAATCTTAGCACCAAAGTCTACTCTCTTAGTGCTGATGAGTTGCTTGATGGTTTTTGGGAAGAAATATTCAGACAATGAGTTTGATGAGAGAGGGTTCAAGCTATTATTGATGATCTTTTAAAGCTTGCAGCCACTCCTAACTTGGGAGATTATATTCCACATATTGCATGGCTTGATCTTTAGGGTCTGAGAAAGCGCATGAAGGCTGTTGCCAAAGTGTTTGATGAGTTCTTTGAGAATATCATAGAAGAACATTTCAAGAATACAGATGAAAATGGAACCAAGGACTTAATTGATGTCATTCTAGGTCTTATGGGATCTGAAGAAACTGAGTACCGTGTAGAACGAGATAGCATCAAAGCCGTTAGTTTGGTAAGCTTGCATCCTTATGGAGCTATAAGTATTATGTTCTCCATTTATGTTAAATGGTATGTCTATTACCAGAGAGAATTAATTCTTCTAATCAAGATTTCTTGGTGCAGGACATGCTTGCAGCTTCAATGGACACTTCACCATCAATAGTGGAATGGGCACTGTCAGAAATCCTAAGGCACCGACATGTAATGGAAAAAGTTCAGAAAGAGTTGGAAAAGAAAGTAGGCATGAATAGAATGGTGGAAGAATCAGACATAAAGAACCGACAATACTTGAACATGATTATAAAGGAAACTTTCAGGCTTCACCCAGTTGTACCACTGCTATTTCCTCACTCTTTAATGGAAGACTGCACTGTCAATGGCCTCTTCGTCCCCAAAAACTCGCGAATTATGATGAAAGTCTGGGCTATTGGACGAGACCCTAGTGTTTGGCCTGAACCAGACAAGTTCCTCCCTGGGAGGTTTGCGGGTAGTGACATAGATGTTCTTGGTCACGATTTTCGGCTTATACCATTTGGTTCAGGTAGAAGAGTGTGTCCTGGAATGCAACTGGGGCTCACCATAGTGAGTTTGGTGCTTGCACAGTTGCTCCATTGCTTTGAATGGGAGTTACCGGATGGTATTTTACCAGCTGAATTGGACATGAGTGAGGAGTTCCGTCTTGTGATTCAGAGGACCAAGTCTCTAAAGTCTAAATGCAATTCCTACTTATCGCCTTCACATTTGATCAATAATCAAAGTTATGTTGTGTTAATGTGTATGTGTATGCTATTCGTTGATTTCCAAAGTGTAGCTTATTATATTACATGTTAATCCGTGATTAAGGTGTTAATGTCAGTATTACACTGCTATAAATAAGTTTTACTTTTAAAATAATGCAGCAATTTTGAAGGCGTCTTTAAAAAGTCCAAGCTTAATTAGTTAAAGTGATTTAAGAGTAGATTTAAACCTAAATATATTTAGACTACAGTGAATCTAATCTCAAACTATTTAGAGTTAGTTAGAAAAAGTTATCTATAAATAAACACATACTAATTAACCTTTTTTCATTAAAAATATTTTTATTTTTCTATTCCAATATTAAATGACTTTAATTTGTGAATATATAATTTTTAATTGATTATATAAATAGTCATGCAATATTTTATTTTATTTTATTTAAGAGGTAAAAATAAAATTTCTATAAAGGATGGACTGCAAAAAACATTAGTTTTGGCTATTCCTTCTTTTGCTACGATTTGAAACTCATAGCTAAAAATTACCATTTGGCTACAAAATTTCAAAATTGTAACTTATTGAAGCAATAAAAATTTTGACGAGTTTTTTAAAACTATTAGCTACGTTTAGAATAGGCTATATTTGGTATTCTTAGCTAATAAAATTTGGCGACATTTTTTAATTATAAACTTAGTTTCTTTAGCTACAAAATATATTTTTGTAGCTAATAAGCTTTGTTGACATTTTTTAATTGTGAATTTAGTTTCGTAGCAAAAAGATTTGAGGTAAGAAATATTTTTTGTACCTTACTGATGATTAGCTATGTCATTTTTCGCTATGATTTTAAAATTCGTAACTAATAGCAAGTATTCGTAGCCTATTAAAGCAGTCCACACAAAAAAAAATATTTTGAAGACTATTGGCTACATTTATTTTTATAACGAATTTTGTTTCGTTGTCAAATTCATTTTGTAAATAAGCTATATTTAATTTTTGTAGCTAATAACTTTTACTAATGTTTTCAGCTATGAAAAAAAATTTATAGTTAAAAAGTTTTAGCAACGAAATCTTTTGTACAGATAAAACACAAATATGTCCCATATTATAACTTTCAACAATGTTTTTCAATAAGAAAACATTTTCGTAGCCAAAAAATTTTAACTACAAAATTTTATTGGTAGCTAAAACACAAATATGTCCCAAATTATAACTTTTAGCTACATTTTTCACCATAAAATTTTTTTCCATAAAAAATGCCCCCAAAAATCACTTGAACAATATTGTTTACCAGTATGTTTCCTCTCATTATTTCCTCTTATCACTTCTTCTTCTCTCATTGTTTTGGCTATGAAGCTACCCTTATTTTGGCTGTGATTTTGGTTGTCTTGGCTCTGATTGTGGTAGTCTTCTTCTCTGGTTCTCAGGTATTCCCCTGTTTTGGCTGGCTCCGATTGTAGTTATCTTGGCTTCATTTATGGTGTTCCAATTGTGATAGTCCTCTTCTCTGGTTCTCAGTTACTTCTCTTGTCTCTCTCTGACTTTCACACACTCTCTCTTGTTTTTTTTGTAGTGCCTTCATTAACTTCCTCTAGGTCCCAAAATATTTCATTAAGAGTATTGGATATTTCTAAAGCTTTCTTTACTTCAAATTCAAATCTCTATGAACTTGGCTGCCGAAAATCTCAGAATAAGCACAAATTAGTTGATGTCCTTAGCTGAGAATGTTGGATAATGAACTTGTCACATACTTTGAATATATACATACATATTTTTACTTCTAAATATTAAAAAAATTGATGATTATGGAATGTCGTGATGTATATAATGTAGTGGTAAGGAGCATGTTTGGCTTTCGTGGAAATTACCTAGACTGAAAAATTCTTGTGATATTCATATTAATACTTGTACAATAGTCCAAGCTACTTGTCCAGAATAGATACGTAGATGCGGAACGTTTAGAATGCCCCTACTTTAATTTCTGGAAACAAAGATAATGTTAATAGGCCTCTTCACTTTCAGTCCATTCGAGTTGAATTAATAGAGTATTTAGTTTATTTTAGTGTTATTATTCATGATATTGTTACGTATGCCTCATATATACAAGTTTTCAACTTTAAAGTATTTCCTAGAAGTATTTGGATGAACACAAGTTATCATACAATCGTGTGACAGGATGTTTTATAGAGGTAAATACGTAAGTGTGTTAGTGTGACGGAAGATTTTTGGATGTTGCTTGAAACAAGAACGTGTCAAGACTCATCTTGATGTATGGATAGAAACAATAAGATACAACATAGAAAACAAGTGTATCACATGCTTGTGTCTACATGCAGACAGAAATAGTAAAATATACGGTGTGTCTATGTTCGATCAAAGACAATAAATTGCATGAACTAACCACTAAGTGAGATACACTCAAATTAGGTCATACAGAGGTGTGTTCCTATTCTTGTTTCTCTAACATTTTAAAATACAAGTGTTTCTTTTAATTATTTTATTTTTCACGTTTCAATGGTTTACTAAAGCTCAACTTTTATATGGACATTATTGTGCAGAGAGAAAGACATACAATGTCAGAAAATGAGGGGAAAAAGTAGCAAGATTCTTTTGAAACCTATCAAAACAGTTCCAGACCTGGAGAGTTGGTGTGTTCCTCTTTTCTATGTCACTTGCGATAGTTTTGTATATCGAAGCAAGGTATCGACTCAATCAAAAGACTTCATGTATGCAAGTGTATTATTTTTCTTTTTAGGAAATTTCCTCAATTTAATTTCTTTTGGATATATTGCTCAGGTTAGTGCAGATCATATGCTCCAATATTCATAGAGTAGTGTTGATGGAGTGCCTATTGTTCAATTTTCATTTCCTTTTATCTTTCTATTACGAGGTATCCAATTTGTGTCCAACGTTGCATTTGCTTACTTCGTGTTGAACAACATGATCATTGTCAAGTATGCTAAAAAAAACTTGAAGTGGGCTGATTTCAAAACTTTAAGATTGCTCAAAATTTCATTCTGGTCATCTACTCAATTAAGTCAAGTCAATAACATAAGCTTCTTTTGTGTTTCCCCGTTTTCTCGGAGTCCTTATTGCGACAACCTTTATTGGCCTAGAAAACATTTTTTTTATTGCCTTTGCAATCATCAGTCTTATATAGGGTTGGCAAAAAATCGGTTTTAAATCCAATCGGCTCTAGGTAATTTGGACAAAAGTAAAAATTACATGACCCTAAACTGGTTTGAAATCAAATTTTTTTTACCAAGCTGACTCGAAATCGAACCGGATTAGAAAACACCCAACTCGGTTCAGAATCGATTTGTCCGATTTTAACTAATAGCAAAGGGTCATTATTAAATTGCACCATCTTCTTCCCATATCTTTTTCTCTATAAAACTAATCAAAAAACTATAGCAAAGAAAGCTAAATTATAGTTGTCAGTTGAAGTTCAAACCAAACAAATGGTAACTTTACAACTAAATTCAAAAAAACAAAAATACAACCACCAAATTCAAAGTCTCCAACAAAATTATAGCAACATTTTAAAAATTCGGACATTTTTCCCGGTTAAGTCAACCCGAATTCATATTTAATTTTAATTCGGACAAAATTCGATCAACCCGGTTTAAATTTGATCAAAAAATTTCAAACCCGTATCTGACTTTTTTTTAATCGAACAAGGTCAGGTTATCAGTTCAGACAAAATTTTGCCAGGCCTAGTCTTGTACATAAATGTCTCCTTATGATATTAATTTCCTTATAATGGTTCCTATTTTTCAGTTTAATAGAAATTAAATTGCTTTATGATAAAAAAACAGTTGTCTCAAAGTTATTTGGTGGACCATGTTAAAAGTAAGTGTAGAACATCTTGCAATTTTATATGCGAAATTTGACTTATTAAATAATTATTTAATCACTGGGAAAAAGTTAGGAAAGGAAATATGTAATGTGATCTGAATGGCATAAAACATGGAGAGATTTTGACTTCAAAATAGAAGTATTGCGTGTCATAAAAAGAATAGTAATGATGTAAGAATTAGGTGAATAACTAAATATGTTAGAACAACTTAAAAAATCCTCGCTTAAAGCTTATGCAACATTTATGTAATCGTGGAATTGCGAGTTTTTAAGCAATTTAATAATGATACTAGGATTCCCAAGACTTCTTTGCTCATTTTCCTCCTATAAAGAAATTTCAGTTAGAGAGCTTCACTTACAAAATTTTAACCAACTTTATTATTTTGTTATAGGTTTATAGATTCGGAGAACACTTATTAGTTGTTTGAGTTATGCTCAAATCTTTTCGTAATTTGAGCATCTTTGTCAGTATGTTCAAACATATTTCACACATATTCCAATTTGTGAAATTTTCTTTGTATTGATTTATTTATAAAGATTGCCCAAACTATTATTAATATGTGCTAGCTCAAGATTTATTATTAATGATTTGATGATAACTTTATAATACTTCAAAATTCAAATTGGATTTATTTCCTTGTACGAGTAATGATATAATTCTTAAAAAGAAATGATATCATAGGATAAATGTTTTCTTTATCACAAGAACCTTTTTAATGAACGTACCTTATTAGATATGATTCTATAATATCTGTAAGAATCTTGCTAAGTACATAATTCAAATAATTAGCTCTGATATTTTTGTCAAAACTTTTCTCTTAATGTTTGAATATTGGTAGATTCCAGCAAAGATGATATCAAAGATTTGTTAGATACAAAATAAACTCATAATATAAATGAAGGAGCAGCTAGTTGAAGAAATAATCTACTTATGGAAGAGTCGCTACATCTACGAACAAGTCAGATTTTCAAAATACTTTAACAGCATCAATATTTTTAAAAGTTATATCTTTATCAAATTCCTTGTGCCTTAGAAAGTACAAACACTCTATTGGGAGAGACTGTTATTTCTTGAAATTTACATTGAGTAAACTCTTTATACATTTTTGTTGAAAACTTATAGAGACTTGTTAAACACTACGAGTGTAGAAGATTGAAAAACCTTGAAAAATATGTAATTGTTAGCTTGGAGAGGCTCATTAAAATTTACCACTTGAAATTTTATAATGAAATACTCAAGTTAGATACTTAGAGACTGGACGTAGATTTTGTTATAAGTCAAACCAGTATAAATCAACTTTGTTATCCTTTTTCTCTTCTTAACTTTAAAATTTCGCATTATAATGTTTGTGTTGTAAATTTGCAACAGACTCCTTCAATTTTATAATAGGTTCTTACTGATTTAATATTGCAAGAGGTTTCTTTTTAATAGGTTCCTTTTGTTTTTAAATATTATCATACTCCTTTTGTTTTGAAAGATAACAAGCTCCTTTTGTTTTGAAAATTAACAAGTTCCTTTCGTTTTTTAAACGTTAATAGGCTCCTTTCGTATTGAATGATAACAACTCCGTTCCTTTTTTTAAAACCTTAATAGTCTCCTTTCGTTTTAAAGTTTAACAAACTCTTTTTATTTACAGATCTTTCTATTGAAATAACAAGTTCTTATCTTTTACATGAATTGTAGTAACTTGCAAAATTTTTTAGCTACACACAATTCACTTCTTCTTACGTGTGTTTACTTTATCAATATGATCATTTTTTAGTGTTATATTACTTTTAATGGTACAATTTGATGATATTTATATAATTTAACTTTATATATGGAATGTTCAACATTTTTGAATTAATGATATTTTTACGATTTAATTTTATAATAAAAACTAAATAATTCTCAGTAAAAAACATGTTGATACATTATATACAAAAACGTTACAGATTGTTCAATATCATGGATTATAAAAAAGATGCAAATAATATTTAGCAATGTTTTTATAGATCCATAGTTAAAAATCTTTGCGTATGAATATGAAAAATGTAATTAAAAAATTTTATTTATGAAATAATGAAATGTGGCAAATAATATATTGCTACGAAAATAAAAAATGTTGCATAAACTATATAGCTATGGAGGCGTAAAATGTAGCCAAAAATTATTTTCTACATTTTTATTTCATTGTCAATCATTTAGTGCCTATTTTTTTCCAGTCCAACGTAGATTTATACTTGATATTTAGCTACATATTTGTAGTTCTTTCGCTATAAAAGCATTTTGTAACTAATATTTTTTGTCTACGATTTTTGAAAACTTCGTTTATAATTTTTAGCTATGGGAAATAGGCGAAGCTTCGTGCGGCACAACAAAAGCATTTATCATTTTTCATATATTATTTTTGTCAAAATTCTCTCTTTCTCTTCCTCTTGCCTTTCCTTGATATCATATTAAGAATTTTGAGGTGGATTGTCAGTAGAATAGTCTTGCTAACTCTGTCTCCCCTTTGTCTTCATGCACATCTATGAGCTCGTCCCATGACCATGTCCACTTTCACTTACCAAATATCTTTTTTCACTTTATTATATACAATTATTTTTGGACTTTAAGAACTTGCATTCTTCTTATAGAAATTTTATCTTTACCTCTTAAATAAAATAAAATATTGCATGAGTAATTATATAATCAATTAAAAATTCTAGATCCACAAATTTAAGGTCATTTAATATTAGAATACAAAGATAAACATAATTTTTTAATGACAAAAAGTTAATCAGTATGTCTTTATTTATAGATAACTCTTTCTAAGTACTTCTAAATAGCTTAGTCGAAGCATATTTAGGTTTAAATCTACTCTTAAATCACTTCAACTAATTAAGATTGGACTATTTAAGGACTCCTTTAAAATTGCTGCATTATTTTAAAAGCCAAATTTATTTATAGCAGTATAATTTTGACATTAACACCTTAATCACGGCTTAACAACGCCGTGTAATATAAGCTACATATTGGAAATCAACTAATAGCATCCACACCACACATCAACACAACATAACTTTGATTATTGATCAAATGTGAAGGCGATAAGTAGGAATTGCATGCAGAGGCTTAGTCCTTTGAATCACAAGACTGAACTCCTCACTCATGTCCAATTCAGCTGGTAAAACACCATCTGGTAACTCCCAATCAAAGCAATGGAGCAACTGTGCAAGCACCAAACTGGTCATGGTGAGCCCCAGTTGCATTCCAGGACACACTCTTCGACCTGAACCAAATGGTATAAGCCGGAAGTCGTGTCCAAGAACATCTATGTCACTACCCGCGGCAAACCTTTCAGGGAGGAACTTGTCTGGTTCAGACCAAACACTAGGGTCGCGTCCAATGGCCCAAATGTTTATCATAATTCGTGAGTTTTTGGGGATGAAGAGGCCATTGACGGTGCAATCTTCCATTGAATAGTGAGGAACTAGTAGTGGTCCAACTGGGTGAAGCCTGAAAGTTTCCTTTATAATCATGTTCAAGTATTGAAGGTTCTTTATGTCTGATTCTTCCACCATTCTATTCATGCCTACCTTCTCTTCCAATTCTTTCTGAACTTTCTTCATTACATGTTGGTGCTTAATGATTTCTGATAGTGCCCATTCCACTACTGTTGGTGAAGTGTCCATTGAAGCAATAAGCATGTCCTGTACCAGGAAATCTTGATTAGAAGAAGCGATTCTCTCTGGTAATAGACATACCATTTAACATAAATGGAGAATAGAATACTTATAGTTCCATAAGGATGCAAGCTTACCAAGATAACGCCTTTGATGCTATCACGGTCTACGCGGTACTCAGTTTCTTCGGATCCTATAAGACCTAACATGACATCAATGAAGTCCTTGGTTCGACTTTGATCTGTATTACTGATATGTTCTTCTATGACATTCTCAAAGAACTCATCAAACACTTTGGCAACAGCCTTCATGCGCTTTCTCAGGCCTTGAAGATCAAGCCATGCAATCTGTGGAATATAATCTCCCAAGTTAGGAGTGCCTGTGAGCTTTACAAGCTCACGAACAATAGCATTGAACCCTCTCTCATCAAATTCATTGTCTGAATATTTCTTCCCAAAAACCATCAAGCAACTCATATCAGCACTAAGAGAGTAGATTTTGGTTCTAAGATTCACGGCCAAACGCCTGCGGTAAGAGGCCTGTTTGATTGACTGAACCATGAGGTCAAGAACTTGTTTTCTCGAGGACTTCAAGGAATTTACTTTAAGGCTGTTAAGCAACTCGAGAGTGCAAAGCTTGCGCATGTTTCGCCAATAAGAGCCATAAGGACCGAAAACAAAGCTCTTCTGGTTGTAGGAAATGTACTTTGAAGCCTCGAGAGGTGGTCTGCTTGCAAAGACATGATCATGAGTCTTCAGAACCAGCTCAGCTGCTTCAGGTGAAGATATTACAATTGTTGGAGCCAAACCTAAACGCATATGCATGATGGCACCGTACTTTTGAGCCAATCCATGCAAACTTCGGTGAGGGTTCTTGCCTAACAAATGGAAGCTACCAATTATCGGCAACCCTCTTGGACCAGGAGGCAATTTTGTTTGCGTGTTCTTGTCAATACTTAGCGTTGCCTTCAGGAAGAAGAAAACTGCGATCAAGGCAAGAATCGCTGATAAAAACCCAACCATGCTGAGATATTTTGTGCCCTAGTTTGTTCTTGGATTGAGTGGATACTAATGGTAGCGAACTCTAACTTAAAGAGATGAAAAGTACAGGAACTACAAAACATACCAGTCGATGTCATTGTCGTGAATGGGACGCAAGGCTTGTTCATAAAAACATGGTTTTGTGGATCGGAAATGATCAAAACATGCTCTTTTATGAATTTATATTTATTATTTTTGAATTTTATTAAAAATCATCCAAATAATTATTAAGAATCCGTAATAACTTATAAATTAAACTTTCTGAATAAATTATTTTATTCTTCATCAATTTTTAAAACTTTTAAATTTATTAAAAATATTTTATTATTATTTAACACTTTTTTTTCAATAATCTTTCAATGTATTTTAGCCTAGGACAAGTAATTTAAGAGAGATTTTTTTCCTAAAATATCTATATTCATTTTCAATGAAGAATATATAACTTCTTTGTCTAAATAAAGGAAATTTTGGTTGTTCTTATTGAATAGTTTATCAGAAATAAATAAACAACTATTAATTTAATTATTCAACTTAAATTAAAAACTTTTCCTTTAAGTTGTATATGCTATATTCCATAAATTATGAAAATGACATAAGAATTTATTTTATTGGACTCTGATTTAATATTACATAAAAGGTCTATTAAAAATGAAAATTTTTGACTTTCTCTATTATTAGACTACAAACTCATGTTCTTTGTTAATTGTTGCTTACGAAACCTAAACTGTTAAATCTTTACGCCATCGTATTTTTAAATTGAAATGTCAAGCCATGAACATCTTTGCAGATTAACTCCTAATATGATATTTCATTGATTGCTATCTTATTCTTTAAGTGGATGATTAATATAATCAATAGCCATTCGCAACTAGTAAATTCTTCATATATCCAACAAAAATAATTTTTTATTTCGGTCATCTATTTGGAATATTCATATATGCAAATAGCACCAAATACTCTCTCAAGTGTGTGATAATGTAAAAAGCTTCACTTCCCTTTACATATGTTTTTCATACTATAATATCTTTCAAACTCTTTGTTGCACTATTAGTTTCAAAGATAATAAGAGGATATCGAAACTGATATAGCTCATAAAAGAACTTAAAAGTCGTTGGAAGTAAATTCTCTACTTGTATCAGTTCTTAAATTTTTTATTTCAAAATTACTTCTTTTTAAATAATGCTTTAATCTTTTTAAATGCATCAAAATTAGGGATGGCAGTGGGCTGGCCCATGGGCCAGCCC
>JAOQMS010000178.1:33052908-33063089 GCA_027563885.1 Erythroxylum longipes | reverse complement strand
TGGATGCTTGTAAGAGAGGTTATCCCAAGAACCCCGAAGCAAGTATAAGTATAAGGGAAGCCTCAACCACGCTGATAGTGATAGGATTCAGGTTGAAAGACAGAAGTTATCCTTGGGAGATAGCTCACTTATTAAGACGTTCTGCATACATGAAAGTAACAAGCATGATATCGAAGTAAGCAAGTGGGCAAGTATGCATGTGGTATCAGAGCATGAAACATGATGAGGTTAGACTTCGGTAACGGGGTCTGACATTTTTATGGTATCAGAGCAAACATGCAAGCAAGAGTTAGATTCTGATAATGGGGTCTGACATAGACACTGGAGAAACTTGGTATTAATATCTCCCTCCTTAAGCCATGTTTGTCTCGCCTGTTGTTTAATAATCAAGTTATACAAATTCAAAGGCTCCTGGTATGTCTTCATTCGATCTGCCTCAAGCACCTTTAAGTTGTCATTAAGAGGATCCCTATAGCACTCCTTCTGAATCTCAGCCAACTTAGAACCCATTTCTTATAGATTCTGAGTCCTATGCTTGCTAAACTCTTTGATAACTCTTTTGGCAAATTTCAATTTCTGCATCAGTTGAAAGGCCTTATACCCTACTACCTCAGTCCTCCAAACTTGAGAAATAACATCCATAAAATCCTCTACCTACAATAAGCCATTAAAAAACCTGAATGGAGTCCCCATTCAATAACCATCACACATTTGTTGTATTAATATGGACACATGGTTTGAGAATTCTGGTTCTCCAACCACAGCTGACGCAAACGGACAATTTCGGAGCCAGCTCTGATTCACCAACGCTCGATCAAGTTTTTTCCTGATAAACATATTATCTTTTTGCTTGTTTTCCCAGGTGAACCATCTACCTTTACCTCTGAGATCCACTAAATCAGTGCTACTACATAACTGGTTAAGTTCAGCTCCTGCACCACCATGAAACTGCATACCCCCTTCTATTTCATTAGCATTATGACAGCAATTGAAATCTCCTATCACTAACCATGGCCCTTGCATCCTCACATGTATATCCAAAAGCTCCTCCCACAATTTAGCACGTTGAAAAGCAAAATTTGATGCAAATATTAAGGTAACTACAAAATGAAACTTCCTAATTAACCAACATTGCAAATGCATGAATTGGTCCCCCATCTTGAGCACTCGAACTTCCACAGAGTCAGAGTTATACCAACATAAAATCCTACCATTGTACTGGTGGATATGGTTAGACATGAAACTCCATTTAGTCCCTAAAAAATCCAAAACCTTTCGAACCTCATTGGCCTTTATTTTAGTTTCAAAGAGTCCTACCAAAACCGATTTTTTATCCACAACTAATTTCTGCACCATCATCTTTTTAAGGGGGTTGTTAAAACTCCTAGTGTTCCATACTAATATCGACATATATATAAAAAAAGACACTCAGGGGACATGACCCCTTTATGCTTTTTTTCCTTGCCTTTTTTCCTGCCTACACTTTTTTTAGCTAATCCAACAGAAACCTGACTTGAATCTCCCACTACATTGTCTGAAACTACTTCTTTCCTAGCATTTGTACTCAGTTCAGGATTCTCAACATCCAACCCATCCATATTATTCTGATCTCCAAGTAATACTTCTGCATTCCTACTGAATTGTTGCACCAAAAATGCTACTGCCAATACGCCATTCTCCGGACTACGAATACATGAAGACTCCCCAACTTGACAATTCCCGTTGTTATTTGGCATCACCTATCGACTTAAAACTGCCCCTGTCTGAATAATATCTACTTCATTTCCAATTTTTGTTGATATCTCCCGTGACTTCCCTTGCTCCATTACCGCCCCTGCAATTACTTTACCCCCTGATACTGACCATTTGAAATTACTTTCAAGGCCTCAACTGGATTTACATCTCCACCATTCTCTTCCATGTCCATATCCTGTTCTCTAAGCCTTTCCTTATCTGCATTCCTATTCATTTCTTGCACTAAATCATTATGCCAACCAGACTTTAGTAATCTACCAGTTTCTACGCATTTCTTATTCACATTAACCGGCTTCCAACGATAAGATATGGAAATAACATCTCTTACCATCTCCCCACCTTCTCCCAGTAGAAGTATAGGCAAGGTTTCAGGTAGTGCTGCATCTTTCGGAACTTCAATATAAATCTTGGCATAACCTATTCTGTCCATAGCTGTCGTCTGAGAGTCTATACAGATAGGCTTGCCCAAAACATTAGCCAAATGGCTTAGACCTCGTCCAATACTCCATCGGACTACTATGAAATTGTACCCATAATGGAATCACATATATCGTTCCCCTTTCTAAACCCATCCCTGGTTTCCACTATCAAAGGAACAAAGGTTGATCACCTATATGCCACGGTCCTTGTTCGATTATCTCACAAAGATTCGAAGTCTCAGAGAACTTGAACAGAATTAACCCATCCTCCATTAGAATTACTTTTTCAAGACCCTTCTCGCGCCATCTAGCCATTGCCCACGTATTAACCGTTAGAAAGCCATACGTTTGAACCAGAAAAATCCCACTAGAGCATTGGACCAAGCTCTAGCTCCAGCGTGTAACAACTCCATTGGAGGAGAAAAAATGTCATCTTGTAGCACATTTGGATAGTACTTTAGCTTACGTTTATTATGCTAAACTCCAATCTTGTGCCTCCAAGCTCCACCATCCACTGACTTTTGTTGATTTGAATCGCCAATACCCTTCGACATTCCTACTTACTTCCCTATGATCTGCTCATAGGACAGAGGAGGAAAGGACGCCTTCGACGGAGATGGGTCGCCCATTTCTCGGAAACTTACCGGTGAGTTTCCCCCATCGTCCCTCTTAATCCCTCTGGAAATGACTATCAACACCAGCTAATGGAATCCTTTGGTTGAGTTTGGGAAGGGTAGCGAGAAAGGGCATATGGGTAAAAGAACAAAAGGAGCAGGAAAAAAAGGAAGAGATAAGGTAGAGAATTTTAAAGGAAGAAAGATTGCCTACACATCGTACCATGTTTTAATTGATACCTTATTGACCGCCCTAAATGGTGGAAGTGTTATTCTCACCCTAAATCCCCAATTTGTCTTAAAGGTCACAAGTCCAAGTTTAAATTACTAGCATTGCGCAAGATTTTACAGTAACTATGGTCACATTACACAACCAAATGATTTATCTCTTACAAAATTATGATGTAGATCTCTACTTTTCAAACTCAACTTCTAATGCTTTATGCGTGGTAGCACATCAACTGCATAAAAGATATTCTGTTCGACGATATTAGCAAGACAAAAAGGGATTTAAAATTGTTGGAATCTATTGATACCATTGTGTCCGTTCATCACTACAGTAACATTGAAGACATTCTAAACTTGATCGTCAAAATAAAAAATTTATTTTTATTGGTTATATAAAAAAAATTAGTAGTTGTAAATGGACTACATTAATCATGCACTTAAAGTATAAGATAGCAATCAATGAAATATCATATTAAGAGTTAAATCTGCAAAGACCTTCATGGCTTGACATTTCAAATTAAAAACACAATGGCGTAAAGATTGAATAATTTAGGTTCATAATCTTACATATTTTAAGTTCTTTCATAAACAACAATTAAACAAGAACATGAGTTAGCAATCTATTTTTTAAAAAAGTCTAAAATTTCCCCTTTTAATAGACCGCTTTTGTAATATTAAATTAGAGTCCAATAAAATAAACTCTTATGTCATTTTTATAATTTATGGAATATACCATATAAAACTTAAAGGAAAAGATTTTAGTTTAAGTTGAGTAATTAAATTTATAGTTGTTTACTTCGTTTTGATAAACTATTCAATAAGAACAACCAAATATAAACTCTCAAATTTTCCTTTATTTAAATAAAGAAGTTTTGCACTCTTCTCTGAAAATGAACACATATATTTTAGAAAAAGATATCTTTTAAATTACTTGTTCTAAAATACACTGAAAGATTGTTGTAAATAATTGATGAAGAATAAAATAATTTATTCAGAAGAATTAATTTATAAATTATTACGGATACTTAGTAAATATTTTAATGATTTTTAATAAAATTCATAAGTAATAAATGTCAATTCTAAAGAACATGCTTCGATCATTTTCGATCCACAAAACCATGTTTTTAAGAACAATCCTTACCTCCCATACACGACTATGACATCGAGTGCTATGTTTTGTAGTTCCCGTACTTTTCAACTCTTTATATAAGCAGGACTTCGCTACCATTAGTATCCACTCAATTCAAGAACAAATTAGGCACCAAATATCTCAGCATGGCTTGGTTTTTATCAGCGATTCTTGCCTTGATTGCAGTTTTCTTCTTCGTGAAGGCAACGCTAAGTATTGACAAGAACGCGAACACAAAATTGCCTCCTGGTCCAAGAGGGTTGCCGATAATTGGTAGCTTCCATTTGTTAGGCAAGAAACCTCACCGAAGTTTGCATGAATTGGCTCAAAAGTACGGCCCCATCATGCATATGCGTCTAGGTTTGGCTCCAACGATTATCATATCTTCACCTGAAGCAGCTGAGCTGGTTCTGAAGACTCATGATATTGTCTTTGCAAGCAGACCACCTCTCGAGGCTTCAAAGTACATTTCCTACAACCAGAAGAACTTGACGTTCGGTCCTTATGGCTCTTATTGGCGAAACATGCGCAAGCTTTGCACTCTCGAGTTGCTTAGCAGCCCTAAAGTAAATTCCTTGAAGTCCTCGAGAAAGCAAGTGCTTGACCTCATGGTTCAGTCTATCAAAGAGGCCTCTTGCCGCAGGCGTTTGGCCGTGAATCTTAGCACCAAACTCTACTCTCTTAGTGCTGATATGAGTTGCTTGATGGTTTTCGGGAAGAAATATTCAGATAATGAGTTTGATGAGAGAGGGTTCAATGCTATTGTTCATGAGCTTTTAAAGCTTGCAGCCACTCCTAACTTGGGAGATTATATTCCGCAGATTGCATGGCTTGATCTTCAGGGCCTGAGAAAGCGCATGAAGGCTGTTGCCAAAGTGTTTGATGAGTTCTTTGAGAATATCATAGAAGAACATATCAGGAATACAGATCAAAGTCGAACCAAGGACTTCATTGATGTCATGTTAGGTCTTATGGGATCTGAAGAAACTGAGTACCGCGTAGACCGAGATAGCATCAAAGCCGTTATCTTGGTAAGCTTGCATCCTTATGGAGCTATAAGTGTTATATTCTCCATTTATGTTAAATGTTATGTCTATTACCAGAGAGTATTACTTCTTCTAATCAAGATTTCCTGGAACAGGACATGCTTGCAGCTTCAATGGACACTTCACCAACAGTAGTGGAATGGGCACTATCAGAAATCATTAAGCACCAATATGTAATGAAGAAAGTTCAGAAAGAATTGGAAGAGAAGGTAGGCATGAATAGAATGGTAGAAGAATCAGACATAAAGAACCTTCAATACTTGAACATGATTATAAAGGAAACTTTCAGGCTTCACCCTGTTGTACCACTGCTAGTTCCTCACTATTCAATGGAAGACTGCACTGTCAATGGCTTATTGATCCCCAAAAACTCACGAATTATGATAAACGTCTGGGCCATTGGACGAGACCCTACTGTTTGGTCTGAACCGGACAAATTCCTCCCTGAAAGGTTTGCCGGTAGTGACATAGATGTTCTTGGACACGACTTCCAGCTTATACCGTTTGGTTCAGGTCGAAGAGTGTGTCCTGGAATCCAACTGGGGCTCGCCATAACCAGTTTAGTGCTTGCACAGTTGCTCCATTGCTTTGATTGGGAGTTACCAGAGGGTGTTTTACCAGCTGAATTGGACATGAGTGAGGAGTTCGGTCTTGTGATTCAGAGGACCAACCCTCTACATGCAATTCCTACTTATCGCCTTCACATTTGATCAATAATAAATGGTATGTGTGTGTGTGTGTGGATACTATTAGTTGATTTCTAAAGTGTAGCTTATTTTGCATGTTAATCCGTGATTAAGGTGTCAATGTCAATATTATAAGGCCATAAAAAATTTTGACTTCTGAAATAATGCATCAATTTTGAAGGAGTCCTTAAATATTCTAATTTTAATTAGTTAAAGTGATTTAAGAGTAGATTTAATTGATAGATACTACAGACTTAATTGGATTGAGTCTTAGTATAGAAACTTACTAAGTGATAATTTTCATATTCAGGAAAACCCAGGAATAAAAAATGGGTATAATAAAGGCCCCCTTTCGGGTGAAAAAAATTGGATATTAGATGTATCTATTTTTTGTTCAAATTCTTGATAATTAGGAATAAGAAAGATAAGATGAATTTTATTATTCCAAACCTTTCTACGGATTTAATTGGATTGAGCCTTGACGTGGAAATTTACTATTAGATATATGTTAAATATATCTAGTTTATTTTTATTTTTGCATATTTTTAAATTGGCATCTGTTTATCAAGCTTGAATTTAAATACTAATCAGATAATTTTGTAGATAGAATAAAATTCTATTTTATATAGGAGTTGTTTTGGTGAGGATTGTTTTAAGGTTATTGTGGTATTTTTACCCAGATAAACCAAGGGTTTTCTGCAAAAACAATACACGCTGTTGCTGTTGAAAAAAAAGCACAACACATAAAACTTGCGGCCGAAATAGGTGCTGTGATTTTGGTGAATAACTGAAATAATGCCAGCAGTATTTTTCGTGAGTATGAGGTGCAGGAGTGTGCGTATGAAGTAGGTGTGTCCATATTCGTGTGTCCCAGCTATCGCACATATAGTCTATCATTTTTGGTGAGGTTTTGGCTGGGCATAAAAGTGCAGTCGGCGTGTATGTGAAGACCTCTATGTGCATTGGGAAACTATTGTTTATTGCATCTTTGGTGAATTAGATAATAAAGTGTACGTATGACAAAGAAGAGATAGTGAAAGTGCTATTCCAACGTAGATGGCATCAGAGCAAGAGAAGGAGGCTACTGCTTGTGCTTTGAAATCTTCAAAGTTAATGGTTTTGAATAACGTTTTACTGTTTCTCTGACGTTAAAAAGATGTGAAGAAGCTTAACTTCTTTTCCTTTTTCTTTCCTATCTTTTCTGGTGTTGGAATCTCTGAACAAACTTTCTCAAGGAAAGTGGGTTTTTGCGTATTTGTATTTGTGTATGGGTCTTCAAGGCAAGTGAATCCGCAGAATTTTGCATTGAAAGAGCAATAAGCGTGTTTTGAATATCTAAAAAATAGCTGAAGGTTTTAGTGATATCCATTTAATTTGTTGAAGGCTGAATTGAGAAAGATTTGTGGAGTGGCTCTTGGGTGGACTACTTTCCTATTGTTGTTGCGACGACTTTCAGATTTATTTTAGTGGAGCTTAACTTTTCGGGAAGTTGTTCTTTTCTTTTGTCTCAAGTGTTTTCGTTTTTGTTTCTAGTTATTTTAATCACTTGGTTGTTCGTTAATTATTTTTATTAATTGTCTTTCATTAAGAGTAGTAGAGAAAAATCATATGTTGAGGTTAACAAGAGTCAGTCGTGTTATTGGGAGTGAAAATCTTTCACGAGAAGTGTGTTCGAGAGATAGTGTCAAGGGTTGAGAGGTGTCGGCTTAGTAAAGTCTTGAATAAATCTATTGTACTTCGGTGAAAGTGATTAAGCTAGGTAAAGGCCCGTAGACGTAGGCAAGAAGTGTCGAACTGCGTTAACAAATTTTTGGTGTTCTTATTATTTCACTTTTGATTGGTTTTGTTTTTATTTATACTAGAGGCGACTATGTAAAATTGAAAACTTTTCGAAACTACGACCCCTGTGATTTTTCACTTACTAAGTGATAACTTTCATATTCAGGGAAACCCTGGAATAAAAAATGGGTATAATAAAGCCCCCCCTTCGGGTGAAAAAAATTGGATATTAGATGTATCCATTTTTGGTTCAAATCTTGATAATTAGGAATAAAAAAGATAAGATGAATTTTATTTATCCAAACCTTTTTTATGAAATTTTTTATGGAAGTTATATATATTCTTTCTACCAATTAGGGATAAAGGGATAAGATTGTATCTATTGGACCTCTCCAAATTCTGTTTATTAGCGGGACTTTCTAAATTGTTGTTCTTATTGTTACTGTATAAATAGTCATGAAATATTGTATTTTATTTAAGAGGTAAAGATAAATTTTCTATAAGAAGAAAATATCATAATAACCCTACTAGCAAAGTTGTTCTTAAAGTTCAAAAATAATTGTATATGGTTGAGTGAAAAAAGATATTTCACAAGTAAAAGTGAACATGATCATGCGAGGAGGTCATAGATATGCATGAATATAAAGAGGAGAAAGAGTTGAACATGACTATTCTAGTGTCAATCGATTTCAAAATTCTTAATATGATCAAGGAAGCACAATAAGGAAGAGGAGAAAGAAACATTTTGATAAAATCTGTTAAGATATCAAAATCTGTTAACATATATCTTAACAGATTTTATCAAAATGTTTCTTTCTCTTCCTCTTCCTTATTATTGAATTTTGGCATTTTTGGATAATTGGACTTAGCAAATAATTCATTTTCACATCCAAATTGATTGAATTTAAATTGGGCACATCTGGCTTGTTGGATTTTTGGATAATGGTTAAGTTGTGATAGAATTCTAGTTTAAGTGGGATATCTGAAGAAGATAATGATTTTTTTAGATGGGCTAAAATGAAGTCATGGGATTTTAGAGATTGTGTGTGTAGTGAGTTATCTAGAAAATGAACGTGTATATGAAGACTTATTGGTTATGTGGGAAAATTTTTTTTGTGGGATCTTGGTTAAATCACGTAAGACACGTTCTACGGTGTTCCAAAAATTTGTAGCTGTGAATATCTTCATGGTTTTCACCTTCGTTTGTGGTAGGCTGCACAATTGATGTGATGAAGGTTGTGAATGTCTTTTTTGTCATGGGTGTGTGACTCATCATGGTGAGGCTTTAGTAAATTATTATGTGGAGGTTTATTTTCTCGATCTATCTTGCATGAAGTCCTTCTGCCGTAGCTGTAACTTGGATTTGGAATGTGCATGAATCAACCTATTTTGTGTAAACAACTTTCTGATCTATTTCAGAGGAGCTGAACCCATGGGGAAATTGTTATATTTCTGTCTCAAGTGTTTTCTGTTTTCATTCTTAGATAGTTAATCACATGAGTTATTTATTTAGTGCTCTTTCGTTATAAAATTGTTGAGAAAAATCCTTTGTTAAGGTTAGTAAGAGGCAATCGTACTATTGGCTATAAAATCCTTTCACAGGTAGTGGAGACAAGGGATAGTGTCAAGGGTTGAGTGGTGTCGACTCAGTAAAGCCTTGTATAAAACTATTATCATTAGTAAAAGAATTAAGTTAGGTGAGGGCCCCGCAGATGTAGGCAAGGTATGCCGAACTGCGTTAACAAATCTCGATTGTTGATTTGTTTAATTTTGTATTTATTTTTCTATTTTCGTTTGTGCTAAAAATTAACAATTACTAATACAGTTACTTTATATATAGTAACCAATAGATACAATTACAAGTAACTGCGGCAAAACCTTACAAGTAACTGTGGTCAAATCAAAGTTTACGAAACACCTACACCCCTTCAATTTTTTTTTCAATTAGTATCAGAACGGGTCACTGAATCAGAACTTAGTACATCAAGTGAGTGCAGATCCAGGTTTCATAATTATGTCCATAAGAGAAGAAGCATCAATTATTAGGCCATCGTTGTTGGACGGTTCCAATTATCCTACATGGAAATCACGGATGAGGGTCTTTATTTATGTCAGACCTGTTTCCGGAGTCTAACTCCTTGCTCTGATACCACCTCTGTCAGACCCCGTTTCCGAAGTTTAACTCCTTGCTCTAATACCAACTATGTCAGACCCCGTTTCCGGAGTCTGACTCTTATTTGCATGCTTACTCTGATACCATATTTGTCAGACCCCGTTTCCCGGAGTCCGACTCTTGGTCTTTATGCATACTTGCTTGTTTGCTCACTTTAATATCATGCTTGTTACTATCATGCATGCAGGGAGTCTTAACACGTGAGTTATCTCCCAAAGATAACATCTATCCTTCAATCTGAGTCCTATCATCTTCAGCGTGGTCAAGTCCTTACGTCACACTTATACTTGCTTCGGGTCCAATGAGATAACTTCTCTTGCAAGTATTCCAAACCAAATTCTCTTGGGATGGA
>JAOQMS010000178.1:33001786-33046128 GCA_027563885.1 Erythroxylum longipes | reverse complement strand
CTAGCTTCAGTTCTAAGTATTTGCAAGGAGTCATTGAAGTTTGCACATCCACCTGAAGCTATGAAGCTCTAAGAAATTTGATCCCCACTTCAGGTTTTTGCTTTTCAAATTGACAGGTTCTGTTTTTCCAGATATTAAAGCTTGAGACTTGAAGCTGACCTGAAGCTTATATTCTGTTGAAGCCTTTCCCATCTCAAGCTCAACCATCCACAAATATATTGTCCACAAGTCATTACTTTAAGAAATCAAGACAAACTTCCAGAATGAAAATAGTTATCCAATCAAACCAATTCAAAAGATAAAGAGTATTCAAGGATGTATTGAAGATTCTGGGAAAAGTAGTGTACCAGTTTGACTATATGCAAAGCAAGTTGCTTTGGTACATTGGAAAATTATTGGAACTATGGGCTCCACTGTCTTATGATACACCTAAAAGATCCAAAGAATCAACCATATGATAAATAAAAACAGAAATTTAAAATCTTAGCTTCCAGAGTAAATCATAATGATATATACTCACTTCGTCGTTGGAGACCTCCTCATTTAGAACTGCATCAAATACAAATTCATGCTTCTCAACATATTCCGTTAAGTCAACCTACAAACCAATAGCCACCATTTTTCATAGAAATTCTATTCCCTGGATAGATCTACCAAATCTCAATAAACAGCACAAAACTAACAAACAGGGTAACCAGGACATGATCATATGCTACTATTGTATGCTAAAGCAAGATGGATAAATGAAGATGATTGAACAAAAATGCTAAAAACAAAAATTGAGTATAAACAATACAGCAGAAGATATTAAGGAGTAAAACCTCCATTTTCAAGATTTATTGTAAAATTGAGCTAAAAGATGTAAAAAATTCACCAGTAACATTTACCTTCAGTTTAGTTTCATGAACTGTCAGAGAATTAGAAAGTTTCTCTACTATATCCTCCTCATTTTTTGCGAGCTCTTTCTCATTCATTGGCCGCTTGCGTACCTTGAATAAAAGAACTATTAGCAAGCAACAAGATAACTTATAATGCAGATCGACAAGGGACTGAGCCTCTTGTCAGATTACCTACACACGATAGTTGGTGGCTATGTCAAATTTTCATAAGCTGTTAATGCTGATGCCTCTTATGTAATGTATTATGCTTAAAATCGAGAAAGAATTAAATAGCTAATGCAAAATTTAAGAGGTAAAATTTAACATACCACAACTTTAATCTTTGCCAAAGAACTGGCCTTTAATTCTGTGGCAAACACATTATCAACTTATTGCATGCATCAAAATAATAAAGCACACAAGCACCAACAAAAACCCACCTCAGGGAGCAACTCCGTGTCAAAAGAATGCAAGTCTAGGAGCCCAGGACTGAACTCACCAGGATAGTCCTTCCCATTCCTCAAGTGGCTCGACTGATGGGAACCAACAGGTGGTGTATTCGGCTCTACAAGAAAATCACTCCCCCCATTAAAACTCCACTGTGCATTGGAGTACATTCTCATTCCCTGCGCTCCTCCTCCTCCACCACCACCATAGAAATTATAGTCCTGCACAGTTGATATACCTTATCAGATACAACAGTCTCGTTGCCAATTCTCTTCGCTATGTATAATCACCAGAAAAATAAAAGAAAAAAGAAAAATATCATACAAGCTAGAGTAGCCATGAGTGGAGCACCAACAACCTGGAAATTAAAATATATAAAGATGACAAAAACACTAAAATGACAGTCCTCAAAGTCCAGTAACAGTTTATTGAATGACGGAAATTAAAAACACGTGTCCAAGCATTGAGTTGCCACCAAATTTCAACCTGTAGGCAACAAATCCATAAAGAAGTGAATTGTAATTCATTCAACTGACGGACAAAAGGTGAACACATTAGGTCTGCGTAAAATAGCCTTCTCAATTGCCATATCATGCAAAGCTAAAATGTCAAGGCACGTGTGTGTGAAGACTTCTTGGTTATATGGGGAAAAAAATTGTGGGATCTTGGTTGAATAACACAAGACACGTTCTACGGTGTTCAAAAAATGTGTAGCTACGAATATCTCCATGGTTTTCACCTTCATTTGTGGTAAGTTGTGCAATTGGTGCGATGAAGGTTGTGAATGTCTTGTTGGTCATGGGTGTGTGACTCATCATGGTGAGGCTTCAGTAAAATTATTATGTAGAGGTTTATTTGCTCGATCTATTTTGCATGAAATCCTTCAGCCGCAACTGTAACTTAGATCTGAAAAGTGCATGAATCAGCCTATTTTGTGTGAACAACTTTCTTATCTATTTTAGAGGAACTGAACCCATAGGGAAGTTGTTATGTTTCTATCTCAAAGTTTTTTTTGTTTTCGTTCTTAGATAATTAATCACTTGAGTTATTTATTTAGTGTTCTTTTGTTATAAAATTGTTGAGAAAAATCTTCTGTTGAGGTTAGTACGAGGCGATAGTATTATTTGGTGTGAAATTCTTTCACGAGTAGTGAGGACGAGGGATAGTGTCAAAGATTGAGTGGTGTCGGCTCAGTAAAGCTTTGTATAAAACTATTATCATTAGTGAAAGAATTAAGCTAAGTAAGGGCCCCGTAGATGTAGATGAGGTGCATTGAATTGCGTTAACAAATCTCAGGTGTTGATTTGTTTAATTTCACATTTATTTTTCTGTTTTCATTTGTGCTGAAAAATTAACAGTTGCTAATATAGTTACTTTATATCTAGTAACCGACAGATACATTTACAAATAACTACGGCAAAATCTTACAAGTAATTGCGGTCAAATCAAAGTTTGCGAAACACCTACACCCCTACGGTTCTTTCAAAAATAATATATGAAAAAATGATAAAATCTAGGTTAGAATGTTATATTGTGTGGTAAACATGACTATTATTCTTGAAAATATGTTATATTGTGTGGTAAACATGACTATTATTCTTGAAAATATTTTTTCAAGAATGAATATAGACCAAAATTTATATAAGCCAACAACGATACAACAAAAGAGAAATTTTTATTATTTTAAAAGGTGAACTGAAAAATAAAAAGAGCATATAATACCTTAATAATCTGAATTTTAAACGACTCAATGTATTTAAAGAGATTTAAGGATGGTGAGAGGCATTCCAAATATAAATCATCTAAAGCATCTACATGTGACATACTTGCTTGACAGACATTTAAGAAAAAACTTTTCAAAACAATCAACTTTAAGAGTTATTAATCGATTTCAACTTATTTATGTAGATATTTGTTGTTCAATCAATTCTCTTTTTTTTTTTTAAAGGCTTTTACTTTATTCTATTCAATGATGAGTATAATAAAAAACATGAGTAAAACTTTAAATACAAGTTTGATGATTTTGATGCATTCAAAAAGTTTAAAACTTTAGTTAAAAAGAAGTAATTTTGAAATTAAAGCTTTAAGAACTCAAGCAAGTAGAGAATTTAGTTCTGATGATTTTAAGTTCTTTAACGAGCTACATGAGCCTCTTACAATGCTTAAGTGTCACAAATAAAATAAAGTAAAAGAAAGAAAGAATTGAAAATTTTGGAACATGGCAAAAACTATATTGAAAAGAAGAGGATGCCTAAGGAGCATCGGAGTAAAATGACTGTATGTGAAGTTTATCTTTCAAACTAGTGCAACAAAGAGTTTGAAAGATGCAGTACTATTCTATTTACATCACTTAGAGACTATTTGGTGTTATTTGCATAAAAACTAATCTCTCTTTGGAGAGATCATAATCATATTCATCTTCATGCTCATCTCCATGTAGATACAATGTTCTTACCCTTTATAATCTTATATATTTTAAGTTCTTTCATAAAGAACAATTAAAAAAGAACATGAGTTTGTAATTTATTAATACAAAAAGTTCAAAATTTTATTTCTTAATAGACCTCTTTTGTAATATTAAATCAGAGTCCAATAAAATAAATTCTTATGTCATTTTTATAATTTATGGGATTAATATAGCGTAACTTAAAGGAAAAGTGTTTTGTTTAAGTTGAATAATTAAATAATAGTTATTTATTTCTTTTTGATAACTATTCAATAAGAACAACCGAATATATGAACTGCCAAAATTACCTTTATTTAGATTAAAAATTTAGATTCTTCATTGAAAATGAATATAAATATTTTAAGAAAAGATATCTCTCTTAAGCAATAAGTGTTAAATATAAATTCATATTTCAATATATTTAAATTTTAAAAAATTGATGAAGAATAAAATAATTTACTCGGAATAATTAATTTATAAATTATTACGGATACTTAATAATTATTTTGATGATTTTTAATAAAATTCACAAATAATAAATATAAATTCATAAAAGAACATGCTTCGATCATTTTCGATCCACAAAACCATGTTTTTATGAACAATCCTTACCTCCAATACACGACAATGACATCGAGTGCTACGTTTTGTAGTTCCCGTACTTTTCAACTCTTTATATAAGCAGGACTTCGCTACCATTAGTATCCACTCATTTCAAGAACAAATTAAGGCACAAAATATCTCAGCATGGCTTGGTTTTTATCAGCGATTCTTGCCTTGATTGCAGTTTTCGTCTTCCTGAAGGCAACGCTAAGTATTGACAAGAACACGCACACAAAATTGCCTCCTGGTCCAAGAGGGTTGCCGATAATTGGTAGCTTCCATTTGTTAGGCAAGAACCCTCACCGAACTTTGCATGAATTGGCTCAAAAGTACGGCCCCGTCATGCATATGCGTCTAGGTTTGGCTCCAACGATTATCATATCTTCACCTGAAGCAGCTGAGCTGGTTCTGAAGACTCATGATATTGTCTTTGCAAGCAGACCACCTCTCGAGGCTTCAAAGTACATGTCCTACAACCAGAAGAACTTGACGTTCGGTCCTTATGGCTCTTATTGTCGAAACATGCGCAAGCTTTGCACTCTCGAGTTGCTTAGCAGCACTAAAGTAAATTCCTTGAATTCCTCAAGAAAACAAGTGCTTGACCTCATGGTTCAGTCCATCAAAGAGGCCTCTTGTCGCAGGCGTTTGGCCGTGAATCTTAGAGCCAAACTATACTCTCTTAGTGCTGATATGTGTTGCTTGATGGTTTTTGGGAAGAAATATTCAGAAAATGAGTTTGATGAGAGAGGGTTCAATGCTATTGTTCATGAGGAAGCAAAGCTCACAGCCATTCCTAACTTGGGAGATTATATTCCACAGATTGCATGGCTTGATCTTCAAGGTCTGAGAAAGCGCATGAAGGCTGCTGCCAGAGTGTTTGATGAGTTCTTTGAGAAGATCATAGAAGAACATATCAAGAATACAGATGAAAATCGAACCAAGGACTTCGTTTATGTCATGTTAGGTCTTATGGGATCTGAAGAAACTGAGTACCGCGTAGAACGAGATAGCATCAAAGCCGTTATCCTGGTAAGAATATTGCTTCCTCATGGAGCTATAAGTATTACGTTCTCCGTTTATGTCAGAGATATAGGCTGACCTTTTTGCCACCCAGTCGGAATTACTTGTTCTAATAAAGATTCCCTGGTGCAGGACATGCTTGCAGCTTCAATGGACACTTCACCAACAGTAGTTGACTGGGCACTATCAGAAATCATTAAGCACCAACATGTAATGAAGAAAGTTCGGAAAGAGTTGGAAGAGAAGGTAGGCATGGACAGAATGGTGGAAGAATCAGACCTAAAGAACCTACACTACTTGAACATGATTATAAAGGAAACTTTCAGGCTTCACCCAGTCGCACCACTGCTACTTCCCCACTATTCAATGGAGGACTGCATTGTCAATGGCTTCTTCATCCCCAAAAACTCTCGAATAATGATAAACGTCTGGACCATTGGACGAGACCCTAGCGTTTGGTCTGAACCAGACAAGTTCCTCCCTGAAAGGTTTGCCGGTACTGACATAGATGTTCTTGGACATGACTTCCAGCTTATACCATTTGGTGCTGGTCGAAGAGTGTGTCCTGGAATGCAATTGGGGCTCACCATAGTGAGTTTGGTGCTTGCACAGTTACTCCATTGCTTTGATTGGGAGTTACCAGATGGTATGCTGCCAGCTGAATTGGACATGACTGAGGAGTTTGGTCTTGTGATTCAGAGGACCAAGCCTCTACTCGCAATTCCTACTTATCGCCTTCACATTTGATCGATAATCAAAATTGTGTTAAATGTGTGTGAATGCTATTGTTAGATTTCCATACTGTAGCTTGTATTACATGTTTAATCCGTGATTAAGTTGTTAATGTCAAGATTACAAATGCTTAAAAACTTCTTCATTTGCTAAACACATGTCTTGCATTTGCATAAGATATGTAATTCACATGCATTTAGTCAGGGATTTTTTTTCTTGGCCCGATCGGGGTCACGCATAGGTCAAAATATATGTTGTTTTAATTAATTAGTCTTTCAATCATTGAAAGATGTTTTGCCTGCAAGTTGGGCCAGCCCTCTTCAACCTAAAATACGATCATCTTACTTAGTAAATTTGAGACTGAGCCAAACTAAAATTGTCTATCTCTATATTTACTATATAAAATCATACGTACATCAAAATTATTCACCTCAAACATATAGAGATGATAATGAATCAGTAAGGACCTGAGTTTTAAAAGAATTTGATAGATCTAAGTTAAATCTTGAAATTAATCGAACTGAATAAATAAGTTCAAAGTCTAGTTCGATCGAACTTAGGATATACTAAAAGTTCATGCTTATTGGACTTGATTTTGGTAAATGTGAAAATTCCTTGTATATTTTGTAAATTATCAATTGCCCCAGATTTGGTGCCTCTTACTTTATTACCTTCTCATTTAGAAAAGAAGCGGAAATTATCGTAGAAAAGATCCAAGTTTTCTCATCATTCATAGAGGGGTTGCGGAATAATTGAATTTTGTTCAAATCTCATAGTCCTGATGTGGCGAAGCCCTCATTGGGCAAAGAAGAAGGTCTCGAATTAGATGATCAAAGGAGAAAAAATGACTGAAGTCGAACCAAAAGTTTCGGATTTCAAATTTTAAAATGAAAAATTTGTTATCAAAAATTTAGTAGTTTTGTTCTTGTTTTTATCAATAATGGAGTCAGATCTGGTATATCATAAAAGATTTGCCTTTTTTTTTATTGATTCTTACTTATTGGATCAAAAACAATTCTTAAATGAGACTCTAAGGATGAATCAAAAAAATCAATATTTATTGATTCTACCTCCTATTTTTTATGAAGATAAAGAATCTTTTTATAGGCATTTTGTAATTTGTAATTTGAATGATGATTAAAAAATATAAAAAGTGATTATATTAAATTTCATAAATTAATTAATATAATAAGTGTCGCCAATAAGCTTCCATTTATATTTGTTAAATTATCTACATTCAAATAAATGATGAACTTTGTTATTTTACAATAAGTAATATAATGTGAGTTATTTTCTTAGACTTGCGATAATTAAATAATGAAGTATAAAAGATGAATATGTATACATGTGCAAAGTAGAATTCTACCTATATTATGGTTGATTGAGTTTTATATTGTAAGCATGTTTTAATTTATTAGAGGCAATGAAATAAAGATTTTTTTATATTTCACCAACCTTATAAGGAAGGATATAAAATGATTTTTTTATAGATTATTGAAAATATTTTACTTGATATTATTTTTTCATTTGAAGTATCGAACATCAAATATTTATTTAAAGTGAATGAAAAATTCAAAAATATTTAAAAGTGCTATAAAAAAATCCTTCTCTAAATATAACTAGTATGATCGATTAGATACAAAAGAAAATTGATAAGTATTGAATACAATATTCTTTATTTTTATCTTATATGCCATTATTATATTTAGAACTTTGTTACAAATTAGCTTTATTTTTGCTATTTTATACTTTATAATAATTTTACCATAACTTAGTTTTATTAAACAACTGAAAAAGACCTAATTGATGCATGAATGAATGAACAAAGGGAGGTGTAATTAATTAATTATGCACTTTTGGGTTACTAGTTAAATTTTTTAAATTAAAATTTACATTTTAAACAATTTTTTAAAAGAATTGGAACTTTCTAAAATAATGTAATTTTGAGATAATTATTTAAAACATGTGGAAATTAAAATTTCAAGCCTAGAGAAAGAAATTTGTTTCAATTTGTAAGGGTAACAATAGGCCAAGTCACCTCCAGGCTCTATCTCTATTGAAACTCGAGCTAGATCGGAGGCTAGGCTTAGCCTAATGTAATTAGGTTTGAGCTCGAGCCTGGCTCGACCTAACCTAGTCTAATTTTTTAACTTTTTTAAATTAAAAATATAAAATAACTTTCTTATAATTATTTGATATCGAGCCGAGCTTGGGCTAAAACGATGTCATTTTATGTTCTATCCTAGTCCTGTTGACCTTGGGGTGGGCCCACACCCAAATATATTCTCCTCTTGAAAGATTCCTTTCATATATATTGTGGAAGATTTTCAAATCATGAACTTGTTGTAACACATGTGCCAACTCTACCTCTTTGAAAAAATTTGATGATACATCAAGCTCAGCGATTTTTATCCTTTTTTTATTTGAAAAGTTTGGTTTTCCAAACTTCTCAACGTATTTAATCTTCTATTGGTATCTTACATACTGAAATTTATCAATTAATTTTATAATTATCAAACTATATCACTGTTAAATATAACATATAGTCTATTATTAAGAAAATGAGTAATAATAGGCTTCCATTTACACTTAAAATATCTCAATAATGTCCATCACAATATTCATAAATAGCTCTTTTTACTTTTCATAAGCTATAAAATACATTATTGATACATAAGCAGCTTTCTTTTTTTAAAGATAAGCATCTTTGTTTAGTTGACTATGGGAATAGAATGTACCTAAATGGAAGCTAGCTAGCTTGCACTTAATGGGACTTTTTAGTGCAAAGCTTTGAAATTGTTAAAGACACTTGGACCTATACAACAGAAAAGTAAACAATCTTCAATAATATCAACCCAATTGGACTTTTAGTACTAATTTGAGTAATATATAAATAAAAAATTAATTTCTTTTAATCTATTTACAGTTATTTATCTGTTATGTAAAGCATAATAAATTAATAAATGTTTATTTTTTGAAATTTTTTAAATTTAGTATTAAACTTTTTAAAATTGTCTAAATCAAATTTAAATATTATTTTTATTGACGTGATATATTTATTAAATGTCACTGTCTATCTATTAGTTAAATCAATAAAAATAAATATTTAATTTGATTTATTATATATATATATATAATATTATTTTTGAGTTAATCCGTGGGGGAGATTGGCCGTATGTGTTGGACAGTATCGATTTCTCCTTCTTCCTCCTCAATTATTAGGATAAACACAACTAGCAAGACAAAAGGAACCGCATGGCATAGCACGATCTATCTCCTCCATGACTTTTGTGTTTCATTTTTTATATATTAAAATGATGATTCTTTGTTGCATCAAACACCTAATGTGTGATTATTCCTTCTTCTGGATTTTCTCTGCCGTTCTTGTTGGACTATGTAAAAAGAAACAAACCTTTTTAATCAAAAAGTTGTCACAAACTTCAAAAGGAATAGCATTCTTCTTTCCGACCATTGGGATTCCTTTTAAGAGTAAAAGTATAATAGAATATAAAATATACACTAATATTTTAAAATGTTTAAATTGAAATTTAACATTTTAAAAATAATTAAAACAAATTACAAGTGGATGAAAAATTTAGCATAATTAACTTACATCAATTAATTATCACGTTAATACTGACATTATTTTATTTTTTATTTTTATTTTTTAAATAAAAAATAGACTCTACAGTCATGTAGCAAGTGGAGCTCACTATATGAAATATATAACAATAGACCTCACTATCACATGTAAGTCGAATCCATTTTTTAATTAATTTTTAAAAACTAATTACATAGTAGTGAGACCTACTTTATATTTTAAAATATAAAATAATATCATATTAATATGGATATATCATTTAACTGACGAAGAGGTAATCTCGTCAAATTTTTCGTCTATTTAAGGTATGTTCTGAACGTTTTAAACACGTTAGGGTTCAATTTGAATGCTTCAAAATGTTAAGGTTTAAATTGTGTTATATTATAAACGTTGAGATTTAAAATGTACTTTTGTTATTCTTTTTTAAACCAAAAATAGAGAGAGAAATAATAGAACTCATTAAATTAACTTAAGATACCATATATATTTTGGGGGAGGTCAAATTAATTAAAAGAAGTCAACTGAAATTTGTCAACCTAATCTCAAATAATTAAACAATCTTTTGTTAAGAAAGTCTAACAATTATTTTTGTTGTAGGAAACTTTATTTATATTATCCGATCTAAAAAAAATCAACATATCAAGTACACAAGGTTCTTTACTTTGTGAGAGTACGAGGAGAATTGTGATGTACGTAATTTCTTTGTATTTTTACAAAGAGATTATTTTCGTGACTTGAACATGCGATCTTATGATCACAAAGGAGCAACTTTACCGGTTACTCCAAGGCTCACCCTCTTATATTATCCAAGCTATTCGACTAAATTACAGTTTTTTTTATAAATCAACTATAATCTAATTTGTATTTCACTTTAGTTCTAACTCATATTATTCTGTCAATTGATTATTTCCTTACTTTTGCACTATCAATTACAATACAATTGGAAGATGAAAAATGTTCTTTTTTTACCAAATTGTATCCTAAAATATACAAAATAAAAATATGACTGATATTTATGTTCTAAATAGTAGTGATTAAAAAATTCAATCAGTTCAGTTGGTTCAATCATAAAAATCTTGAATAGACCAACTTTTCGGTTTGGTTTTTAAGTTTTTAGTTTGATTTACTTTAATAAATCTTGTTGTTAAAAATAATCAGATAAATGTTAATTGATTAATTCGTTGATTTTCACACATTTATAGATTCTTATAAACTAAAATAAATCAATTAATTTTTATTTAGCAATATTTTTTATTTAACTTCAAATTTCTATATGGGTGAGGATAATTTTTTTAAAGTACTTTAAATTTTTAATTTTATTCAATATTTAACTGAATTTACGATAATCTTATACCGTTTGAGTCTTTTAAACTTTAAATCTTTTATTTGACCGATATAAGTTTTTGTCTAATTTGTAAAACACGGCTAAATGGTCACATTTCCAAGAATTAAATGTTTCTATAAATTAATAAAATATCCTAAAAACAAACCTTAATAGCTTTTTATTTATCAAGTTACTCCACAGTAATGTCTCGTACGTGTAAATGTAAACTTTTACTGCGTTTCCTTCAGTGCTCATAAGTCTGTATCACTGCAGTACCTTTTTTACTGAGCGTGTACTGTACATATCATAGGTTTCAGTTACATGTTCGTTCGTTACTCGTTAGTATGTTACTCGTTGACTTGACTACATGTGAACATAATTATAATCCCTCTCTTTTTGTGTGCTACGAATTAATACATTTGTGAAAATATTCTAAATTTTTCTGAAAATTATCCTAAACATTTTCAATTATAAATTTATTATAATTATTATATTTTTCTATAAATTAAAAGATAGTATTATCACATATACATGTATAGATAACATAAATTGTGCTTGTAAGTAGATATATTATATACAATAGAATTAAGCATAAGACAAATGAGAATAATGTAACTTTTCCAAGTTTTTTTATAATCTTTTTTAAACAATTAGGTTATGCTTATATTTCCAACTTTTTTTAAAAATACATGTTTTTTGATATTGTATTATAATTAAAGTTGCAAATTTTAATCTTTACACTCAAGATATTATTGTTCCCTAATAATTTGTTTTATTCGGTAATTAAATTTGAGTTATTTTTACCCAAAGTCGTAAAATTGAGTTAGTTTAAAATATTTTGATAAAAATAATTTCTTTATTGTATTGAACTGTTTTTTACTGGACCTCCTTCGAACCTGTGTATCAACGGGACTCTCACTGAATATTCTTATTTTGTTTGTTGTTTCTAAAGATATCCAATATTTTTCTAACTTAAAAAAGGGGAAGGAAATTAGATTTTTGTCTTTAAATATTTATGTAATATCTTTCATTATTTTTGAGTATGCATCATATACTATACCTTCCAAAAAAATTATTCAGTGAAACAATAATTTAAAACCAAATAATAAGCATAATAAAATTAATAATTACAACTAAGTAATGGAATGAGAATGTTAACATTAATTATACCTTCATGCCACACTCTCTCCACCATTTAATATAGAAAGTAGACAATAGAATAATTTTGGTAATTTTATTAATAGCATACCTTCCCCACCAAATAATTATTAGTGACTATGATGTATCTTGTTCATACTCTCATACATACAATATCATGAATTAACAATTTGTTGACCAATCAAGCTTTGTTTTGTACAACCCATCAATTTTATGCAAAATGTCACTTATTAGTTGGCCATTAAATGCTACTCAAAGTCATGCCATATTCTCTCCCCACACACACATACACACACACACATATGTAGACACATTAATTTTATTAATTGAAAAAGACAATCTATATGTATCTATGTATATATATACACATATACATATAATGAAACTACCTCAATATATTTTAACTATAATAAGAAAGAAAATAACAATTAACATAGATATAGTAATCATTAAATTTATCTCAATTTAGTACTAAATAATATCCTTAAAATATAAATTATATAATTATAAGTGTACAAGATATAACATATTTTTTATTTTGACCCATTTAAAAAATAAATTTAATATCAATTTCGTGTATTAATCTTGTAATAATTAATAAAATGATATATATTTATTTAATAAAATATAATTTTTAAAAAATTAAGAATGAGTTAAAATTTTGCATTTCTTCTATACATTTTCTATACTTCAACCCATTTTAAAAATATTTTAATTTAATATCTTTTGTTATTTTTTTTCCTAAAATAATGTGGTGCGTAAATCATGTAAAAATAATAATGAGTCAAAATTTGGAATGTTTTAAAAGTTGGACTGAAAGATAGAGGTTTAAGATTTAAAAGATTAAACTGGCATTAGCCACTTATAAGGTTATTGAATAAGATTAAAGAATTTGAAATATGATTTCAATAAATTGTTGTTATCTATCAAAGAATTTAAAGTTTAATTAAAAAAAGATATTGTTGAATAAAAATTAATTGATTTATTTTGGTTTATAAGAACTTATTAATTTATAAAAATTGATTGATTAATTAATAGACTGATCGGTTTTAAACGACAAGTTATTAAAAACTAGAAAATTTAAAACCGAACAAAAAAATTAAACGATTCAAGATTTTTATGACTAAACTGATAGAACTAATTGAATTTTTTAATCACTGAAATTTTGCATGTATTTATTCTAATTATATTAAGAATTTACATTTGACTAGTTTTAACAAATAAATAATAAAATACAAAGTTTGATCCGAAACAAAAAATTGTTACAAACAAGAACAACATAACAACTGTACTCCATTGTACTAGTACGAGTCGGCAAACGCTTTTTTTTCCCTGATTGGAATATAAAATAAAATCATAAAATTAAAATAGTTAAAAAAAAAAGGAAGAGCATGTGGGTGGGCCCCACCTCAATATTTGTTGCAGTGGTTGTAGTACTGCCATAGTGAGCAGTAGTAGAAAATATTTTAAGACAGCTTGACCGGTCCTTTCCTTTACGCTCTCTCCTCCGCCTTCTCCGCCGCCGCGAACCGCCACTTTAACGGCTCTAGCCTTCTCTTAACGCCTATTCATCTCTGTTGATCCTTACTTACATTAATAGAGAGAGAGAAAGAAACATAAGAGTTACACAAGAACACGAACAAGAGCACACACGCATATACAACACTGTCTTGTCTTGTGTTCTGCTCTCTCCCTCTCTCTTTCTCTGATTTGATTACATTTCTAGGGTTTCGAGTTCTGTCCCTGTTTGTGTTTGGTTTTCTGTATCAAATGAATCTTCCTTTTCTTCGTCATCGACAATAGTCTTTTCTGATTTGAGTTTCTTCAATGAGTCTTAACTGGTTCACTCTGTTTCTCAGTTTCTTCTCTCTTCTGCACTCTCTATCTGCTTCGTCTTCTTCTGATGCGGAGGTCAGGGCTTTGTTGGAGTTCAAGAAGGGTATACAAAACGACCCGCTTAACAAGATTGTTCCAAAATGGGTTTACTCTTCTCTTTCCGACCTGACTTTGTGCCCCGAGTCTTGGCCCGGTATCACGTGCGACCCGGTTACCAAGTCCGTCGTGGGAATCGCCCTCGACCGCCTTGACCTCACCGGAGACCTAAAGTTCCAAACTTTGTCAAATCTCAAGTCGCTTCAGAATCTTTCTGTTTCTGGGAACCGTTTCACGGGTCGGCTAGTGCCTACATTGGGTTCCATTAGCTCACTCCAGCACTTAGATCTGTCGGATAACAATTTTACCGGGCCGATCCCGGGTCGGATCGCTGAGCTGTGGAACTTAAAGTATGTGAATTTGTCGATGAATGCCTTCCAAGGCGGGTTCCCGGTGGGGTTAGCTGTTAGTTTTAGGAATTTGCAGCAGCTGAAGGTTTTGGATTTGCATTCTAATGGCTTTTCTGGTGATATTGGGCCTATATTGAGTGAGTTAATTAACTTGGAGCATCTGGATTTGAGTAACAATCAGTTCTCTGGTTCACTTGGTGATCTTAGTGTACAGAATGTTTCGGGTTTGGCTAACACTGTGCAATTTGTTAACATGAGCGGAAACAGTTTCAATGGCGGAATTTTCAAGACAGATGTGATGGGATTGTTTAGAGACTTGCAGAGTTTGGATTTGGGTGATACAGGCATTACTGGGGAGTTACCTTCATTTGGGAATTTGTTGAATTTAAGGTTTTTGAGGCTGGGAATGAATCAGCTTTATGGGGCTGTTCCTGAGGAATTGCTCAATGGCTCACTGCCGATTGAAGAACTGGATCTTAGTGGCAATGGATTTACAGGTACTTAGATACGAATTTGCTCTTGTAATGATTTTGATTAGGGATCAGTTGATGTTAATGAATTGAAAGCAAATCTATGATAAAAATTAGTCAATTTTAAGACTATATCTATGATGACTACTTGCAATACAACTTTACCTTTAGGATTCCTGATTTCATTACCGTAGAACTTGGAATTTGACTCATATACGGTTGAAATGGCTTGTAGGGTACTTAATAATCTGATTTGTCTAACTTTTCACCTTTAGAAACTCCTGGTAATCATGGATGTTTCACAAGTTTGGAACTCAAAAGTTATTGCACAACACACTTTCTCTTGCGAAATGAGGAATGAATCCTTTGACAAGGATTTGCATATTAAGCTTTCTAGGCATGCGAAATCAAGATCCAAATGGGTGGGGAAGTTTATTTGAACTTTTTAGTTGGAATTCAGGTTGACTTGCACTCACATTAATTGAAGATCAAATGATTTCTAGAGAAAACAATGACTTGCAGAGTTTGAAATGTTGGAAAAACTAAATAGCAAGAGATTATTGAAATTTGATATCTGATGCAATTGAAAGGTAAATATTTGCAACAGATGGTACTCTTTTCTTTAGTAGGTTGATTCTTTGACAGTGATATCTAATGCTCTGCATCTTATATCCACAGGTTCTATTCGGGCAGTCAACTCAGTAACGCTAAATGTTTTGAATCTTTCTTCAAATCATTTATCTGGAACTCTTCCCAGCGTTATTAGAGGGTGCTCAATTGTGGATTTCAGTAGGAATATGATCTCTGGTAACATTTCTGATGTGCAGCACTGGGAAGCCAATTTGAAGATTCTTGATTTGAGTTCAAACAAGTTGTTGGGAAGTTTACCAGACTTTTCCAAGTTTGGGAAAATGGCTACGCTTAACCTTCACAACAATTCCCTAGAAGGCAGCTTGTCTCCAAGTTTTGGGGCTGGTTTGGCATTTTCTGAAGTGGATCTAAGCTTCAATAAATTGAGTGGGTCTATTCCTAGTGATTTCATTGCTTTAATGTCCTTGGTAAATTTGAACCTGTCAAGAAATCAGTTTTCAGGGCCGATTCCTCTTCATGGTTCACATGCAAGTGAATTGTTATTGTTACCTCCTGCTCCAGTGATGGAGTCTCTTGATCTCTCGTACAATTCCTTAACAGGTGTCTTACCTGCTGATATAGGAAACCTGGGAAGTCTCAAATTGCTCAATGTATCTAACAACAATTTGTCGGGGCAACTACCAGTTGAATTGAGCAAACTCATATACTTGCAATACCTGGATTTGTCTGGTAACAAGTTCCAGGGTAAAATCCCTGACAAACTCCCATCAAGTCTTGTTGGATTTAATGTGTCCTATAATGACTTCTCTGGGACCATTCCAGAAAATTTGAGGAGCAAATTTGGTGCGTCATCATTTCGTCCAGGAAATCCCTCACTAATTTTCCCAAATGGGGGAAGCTCTATTCCTGATCAGATTCCTGATGGAGGTAAGCGGCATGGTTCAAAGAAGAATATTGTGATTGCCATCATTGTTGCATTAGTAGGAACTACTATGATGATTGCTTTCGCTTTACTGGCATTAAAACAAATAAAGCGAAAGGAATTTCATGGAAGAATTGAATTTAGTGGCCAGACTACAAGAGACGACGCAAAGATAGGGAGATCTTCACGACCTTCTCTTTTTCAATTTCATTCGAATGTTCACCGCCCACAAGGTTCACTGAGTTTTTCAAATGATCATTTGCTTACTTCAAATTCAAGGTCATTATCTGGGCCGACAGAATTTGCTACTGAAATTGCAGTCGCAACCAGTTCTACATCTTCAAACCCCAACTTGCTAGATAATCAACCCACTACATCTGGAAGGAAGTCTTCCCCTGGCTCCCCACTTTCTTCCTCACCTCGTTTTATCGAGGCTAGTGAGTCATCTGTAATGTTGGATGTTTATTCACCAGATCGGCTGGCCGGGGAATTGTTCTTTCTGGATGCCTCCATAACTTTCACTGCAGAGGAGTTATCTAGAGCTCCGGCAGAAGTTCTTGGTAGGAGTAGTCATGGAACTCTCTACAAAGCCACTTTGGATAGTGGACACATGTTGACCGTCAAGTGGTTGCGGGTGGGACTAGTCAAACATAAAAAAGAGTTTGCTAAGGAAGTCAAAAAAATCAGCTCCATTAGACATACAAATCTAGTTCCCCTGAGAGCATACTATTGGGGCCCTAGAGAGCAAGAACGACTACTTCTGGCAGACTATATTCATGGAGATAGCTTGGCTCTACATCTATATGGTGAGATTATTATTTCCTATTGAACTTGTATTTCCTGTTAAAGTCGCAATTTATTAGGTATTATTATGGCGTAAATTTCAAACTGATGGTGAACATAAATGTTGTAATTCTGGTCGGTAATCATTTTATGCTTTTTGTAGATTGCATATGCTCTATCCTGCATGCTTATCATGTTATTTTTACTGGTATGATTGCTGACTACACGAGTGTCTATGCTGAACAAGTTTTGATAAAGTTTATGTTTCGAGCATTTGTTTTATGTTATATATACTTAACTTTCATTTTCTACTATCAGCATTTGCACATGATGTGCAGGAATTTCCTTCATTTACGATTTGCTTTTCGGTAGTTTGATCGATAACATGAAATTATGCAGAGACCACGCCGCGTAGGTATTCTCTATTGTCTTTCGGTCAAAGATTAAAAGTTGCTGTAGACGTTGCTCGATGTTTACTGTACCTTCACGATAGGGGCCTCATCCATGGAAACTTAAAACCGACAAACATAATCCTGGAAGGCCCTCAATACCATGTTCGCATCACCGACCACGGTCTGTATCGCTTGATGACACCGGCTGGTATTGCAGAGCAGATACTAAACATGGGGGCACTCGGTTATCGTGCACCAGAACTCGCTAATGCCTCCAAACCTGCCCTCTCACTCAAAGCTGATGTATATGCATTCGGGGTGATACTGATGGAATTGTTAACTAGAAGAAGCGCCGGTGATATCATATCAGGTCAATCAGGAGCGGTCGATCTTACCGATTGGGTCCGATTATGCGATGAAGAAGGCCGGAGGATGGACTGCATTGATAGAGATATTGCAGGTGGGGAAGAACCCTTAAAAGCAATGGATGATTTACTGGCTATATCACTTAGGTGTATTCTCCCAGTAAATCAAAGGCCTAACATCAGACAAGTCTTGGAGGAGTTGTGTTCAGTATCTGTTTGAAATTTTTGTAAATGTGTCTAGGAATTAATTTTTTTTTCATTCCTCGACCCAATTGTCCATTTTTTTCACCATTATTTTTTTTCGATTAATTGGTTTGTAGCCTTTCGTATGATTTTGGCTAATTAATCATCGTCATTTTTTGTTCTTCCCAAAAAATGTTCATTGTAAAGGAACGATCACCTTGATGTTCTATTCAAAAGGATTGCAATTCTTTGTGGCTTTTTAGTGAAGGTACAGTGTGTGTGCGTGAAAGGTTTGAATGGCTTTCTTAACAATGTTTTCGAGTGTAAATGTTAAGTATTTCACCTTTAATCCATTAGCTTTACTACTAAAAGATTTTTGTCTAAAAAGAAAAGAGATCATTATGACAAAATTTTAGTTTCTCGTTTATCTTTTAAGAAATGAAAACATTCTAGTAAAGACAAGTAAATTTTTATTTTAAAGTGACAATAAAAATGTATATGGAAATAAATATTAAAAGCATTTAACAAAAGTTGAACTAAAAGTTAAAATAGGAGATTTAAAATTTGAAAGGTCAATTAGTATTAGATCAAATATTAAATAAAATTGAAGAATTTAAAATATGATTAAAAGAAATTGTCCTTATTTATTGAAAAATTTGAAATTTAATTGAACAAATATTAAATAAAAATTTATTTATTTATTTTAGTCTATAAAAACTAATTAATTTATAAAAACTAATTGATTGAAACTGGTCAATTTTTAATAACAAAAGTTATTACAATAAATCAAACTACAAAGTTAAAAACTAAATTTAAAAAAATTACTAATTGATGATTTTTATGATTGAATCGATTGAACCAATTTTTAATCATTAATATTTAGACAAATGAAAACCTGACGAGAGTATTAAATGAGATTCGAGTCTTTTTAACCCTAAAAGTTAAGGGTCCGTATATTTCTACTTTCTTTGTGATTTTTAATTTTTTTAGTTTATGTTTTTCTTTCAAATAAAAACAAAATTTTGTTTAATTATTAATATCAAATAATTTATTTTTAATTAAATAAATTTATTTTAATATCTTACGTAATATTTATTAACAAATTATTAATAAAATTACTTTTATTAAAATAAATAATTTATAAGTTAATTTTTAGCTATAAATTAATATTTTTTTAACTATATATTTTTTGAAGGTATTTTAAATTTAATAATATTTATTAATAATTATTAAATTACATTTATTTAACTTGATTACAAAATTAAATAAATTTATTAAATAAGTTAAATTATTCATAATTCTTTTTAATAAGTAATTTTAATTAATTAAATATATAATATTAAATTAAATTATTCATAATTCTCATTAAAAATTAACATATTAAATAATTAAATAATACATATTTAGTTGATAGTAAATAAGATTATGAAAAAACAAAAAATAAAAATCACTTATAATTTTCATAGTTTTTGAAAGTGAGAAAAAACTAAAACTAAAAACTCAACCAAACAAATTTTGATACTGGATTTGAAAACAAAAACAAAAACAAAAAGCCATAAACAATATTAGAAACATTCGGAACTTGAGAATTTAAATCTTTATCCCCATGACTTCTAAATATGATTGATTAAGAATATACAGAATTTAAATCTTGGTACCATAACTTTAAAATATGATTGATGAAAATATACCCACGTTAGTGAATTTAAATCCGTCACTTGATTCTAAATTATTAGTTTGTTTGGTGAAATTTTCAACACACATAATTTGCAAAATTATCACATGCATTTGATAATTTAGTCAACATATACTCAAAAAAAAAATAAAGAAAAAGGTTGCAAGGTTATACCATGTGTGAAAGATTATTAAGGTATGAAAAATTAAGCTCTGCAAGGAGTTTCTTTAAGATATTATGTGATCAAAATATCATAGCTTAAATAGATTAATTAAGACTTTAAGAGGAACATGTAAATGGGACTTCCAAACTCAAGTTCACATAATCATAGAGCAAATCTTCAATTCTATGGCTTTCATTTACACTTTGATACGTAAAGTTGGGTTTACTTACAAGTTAAACACGAAGAACCGAAAGCTCAATGACAAGATTTCACGTAACAGATTCGGCTATAACCTGCAACAAAGTTACACAGAGACTATGGACTCGCCCCCAAGCAGAAATATGATGGGAAGCTAGAATATACCAAAATGGTTAACCTAATACTTGTACTTGCAGACCTGCTTAATACAGAAAATATCCCTCCAAAATCATCGTAACTATGCACTAATGACGCTGAAAACTGCAGAGAAATGGCTTCAGTTAGCAAATGAGTAGTCTGATTCTACACAGTACAGGTTTGCGAAAAACTCGGAAAGAGCAATCGGTCTTAAAAGCCTCTGATATGCCTTCATAGTGACTATCCACATTGGAAATGGTAAATCCACTGAGCTTATGGATGAAGGTTTTCTAAAAAAATTTGCAAACCGATGGTTAGAACTTGCACAAATGCTTCACTTTGTTGCAACCACATTTTCCATCATCTGATTGACATGATCTGCAATTTTCGTATTTGAAAGGAGGACAATAAGATTTTCTAAACATGAAATGGACTACACATTTTTCACAGCCTAATGCATAGTGCAGTACATAATGAAATACCTATGAGGCTGATGCTAACAATTCATTTGTCATAAGAGCAGAGGCAAACAGAAATTGGCGAGAAAAGTAATACTTGCTTGGCTGCAATGGACAGTCAAAATTGTACTGGTGCATTTTCGTTATTTAAAGTAGCTTTCGGTAACTTGGTTCATTTTAATATCATTTCATCGATAAAAAGTTTTGATAAGGACGAGAACAAACTGGATAAAACCCACACACCAATTGATTAAGCAGTGCCTGTTATTAATCTTTCCCGTTGATCAAACTTTTTGACCTTTATAATCCCCAAGAGAACTTGAAAGCTGAAGAATGCACAAAAGATGTAGGCTACCACGGCTGGTACCTGAAAAAATGTTCGAAGTTGGTGTCCATTCTAAATGACAAAATAGTTGGTCCTCATAATCTATGACAAGAACTGATTATGGTGGATAACTTACTCGAATAGAATTGAGATACAAAACTGTTGCAAGGTTTATTAGACTGCCAGCAGCTACCGCCTGTTTACAGTCACAAGCCGTGTAGTCATGTATGAAGCTTTATCAGAAACATGTCAATTACTTGTCTAATCTGTCTAGCACATGGAAATTTTAAATTTTCAAATACATATGCAGTTGTAACAAGATAAGAACACTGAGGCCAACTTATCTTCAACTATATATACAGTTGTAGTTGTGTGCTTGTTAGATGCAAGAAGGTATGGACAACAAACATTGTGCAGACAAAAAAGGAAGCAGGCAACTCAAATGTTTGAAAATACAAATTTTTAAAAGTCAAGGCACGTAATTCTGAATAAAAAAAGAAACAGAGAAGTTGATTTGCCAGACATTACTGAAAAACTTCAAATTAGGAAATTTGATGATTTTGCAAAACAGACGAGTCAAACTCACACTTCCTACTGTCTTTTGAACTGCTGCAACACGTTGGAATGCCCTCTCAGACTCCAGAGTTCGAACTCGAAGTTTCAGATCACCTTGGTCCTGTAGAATAGGAATAAAAGCTAAATAACATAGGTGGAACTTGTAATTGTTTAAAAATCACTGAAACTGTAGAACTTAGAAACTGGGAATCTTGAACATCACCAATCGTTGGATAACTTCTGCCAGCTTTTCAACTCTATCAGCTTGTCTAAATAGATTGTAGAATGCACGAGACTGCCTGTCCCATCTGTTTCGGAGGTCCTGAAACATTTACATACAAGTCAGAGTTAACAAAATATATTCATGCGCAATGCTATAAAAGAATCAATATGGTCCTAGTAGCTTCAAGATTCTTCATGAACTAAACAAAGAAACTGTAGTTATACCTTCATTAGAACTTCAACTCCAGCCTCACGAAATTTTAACAACTCAAATGCATAACTACAAGGCAAAGGATGTTGCTAAAGTCAGAATGTATAGGCAGCCACTCAAATATGAAGTTCAGACAAGATAACTCAATTGGAATTGAAAGCAATGCGGAGACGCTTACGGTTTGGCAATCTCTGTAATATCAAAGCGAGGGTCGAGGCCTTTTCCTATTCCATCCAGTACTGCAGATGAAACAGCTCACTTATCTGATGTTAATGTTACAGACAGAATCGTATCAATCAAATTAACTGGAATTTTAACAGCACCTGAAAATGCTCTAACAACAAATGTGAAAGTGGCAGGAAATCGGAAAGGTTGGTCAGCAGCTATAGCTAATAAATCCTCTCCTGTTAAGAAAAAAAAAAAATCTATGAGGAATTCCTCACCCTCACCTTCACATTCAAACACAAAGCACTTGAAGATGGATGCACAAAGTTCGTTGAAAGTAAAGAAAATAGAGCATGAAGTCTGTAAATAGACTCCGCATCATCTGCTTGGCTACGGTCTTATCCTCACTATCTTCCTGATCACGAAAAATCATGAAATGCTCTTTTCATAGATATACATGTTCAGTGATGCAAATTGAGCACAAGTTATTTCCTGCTTTGCTAAGAATTCTAATGTAGAACATAATAGGTGTGAGAAAAGAGACCCTCAGGTCATAACAGAGTCTAATAGTGAAGCCCATTGAATCAGTTGAAGAAGTGTGAAACAATATTCATGAAAAGAACTGAATCATTAATTACCAATTGCAGCTAATCGTTGCTTCTTTTTCTCTATCTTTTCCTCCTTTGTCAATGGTTTTTTAAATCCAAGTTCTTGAGAGGCCATCTCTCTCTCTCGTCTTTGTGCAGCAAGTCTCTCTTCGAAGCTGCCAAAGTCTGAAATTAGAATTTCATAATTGCAACAATGTGAACCAATAGAAACATTTTAATTTGTCCATCTTCATCTTCTGAAGCATTCTAAGGTTAAGTGTTTGTGAGCAACTTAAAAAAGATGCACTATATTTAAGAAGTGCTGATCCTTCTAGTTCATAGTGCAGACAACTTCTTGGAACAATTTCCTCCATTTCTATAGTAAATGCATGACTATAGGATGAAATTCAAATCTTCAGGCATCTCTATCCACATCTCATAAAATTCAATCCAAAAATTGAACTCTTATTTGATAAGAACAGACATCTGATGCTAAAATATATGCCTAAACAGCACAATTTAGATTATTCCTATTAGGGCTTCCTGTGACATACAACAGTGACATCTACTGTGGCAACTTTGACTTTTAGCAAGCAGTTAGACTCATATTGTGACTTCTTGAATCGCCAGTAAAGTCGATGCTCTTATATGTTGAATTAAAAATGAAGATAACAAAGTGATAATCATGACAGTGAAGCAAAAAGGAAGTTTTAAAAGATATACTGTTTATTAGAAGCACCTATTTAGGAAGAATTGTGCAGTACGTCTGACAGCTGTCATATCTCCAGTAGGCACGAGGACACCCATTTGGATCATTGCCCGAAGGACCTGTGCTAGCATAAAAATATTAATGGACACGTAATTAGAAACAAAATATGCCAATAACAATATACTCCAAATTACTATAATGGTGACGATCTTCATACCGAGGCCAAGAATAGTTAGAAACTCACCTTATCTGGGTCTTTCTCATAAACTCCATAAAATGCTTCTAGCAATCCTTCTCTAATGTTTGAACTGATGCTGTAACAGAATAAAGAATTTGACAAAAGAAAACATCATAAATATTACGGAATGAACTTAAATAGGATGCTTAGTGGAATAGTAAATACCTTCCCATCATTCCAAAGTCATAAAAGATCAACCTCCCACCATTGACATCATCAACAGCAATATTTCCAGGATGCTGAAAAAATAAACACGTAGATGAGAATAAGCAATCATTCAAAAACAAGGAACAAATCTTTCTTTTCAAAAAGAGTGCGGCCAAAGAGAAGTTTTAAGGAATGTTCTGAAGACAGCCCCGGATCGGAGACCTTCTCTGCTGCTCATTAGTTGAAATAGAACCAAGTGGAAAAATAAGAAAGTACAGTGAGTTTTCCATAATCAAGGCTCACTACAAATTGGTCCGCTCTAACTAATTATTATATATATTCGGGGCTAGTCACATTGCATTTTGTCTATTTTTAGAAACAAAAACGCTTTCTTGTCTCTTCTCATTCTCTGAGATTGGTGAATGCCACAAACTTGGAGATACCTTGACAGATTTGCTATTTGATTATCATCCACACAACTAAATCAAGATTCAATATCTAAGCCCTTGATGATTTATTAAAAGGACTCTTGAGGCACTTTAAATATTCAGACTATCAACAACACGTCCAAAACGAGGATGTTGGTCATCTGGATTTTGGACAAACAATGGAATGTAGCTTGAAAAGTATGGCTCTAAGACCACTAAAGTACCCTAAAAAATAATTACAGAGGAACTGCGGCCTACTCAAATTAATAAGAAATGAGTCATCACAAGTTTTAACATGCCCAGAGAGTTCCACGCTTTGGTAAGCTGGCATATAAATGCAGCCATATCCAAGCACATGATTTATGATCCTACTACAAAGGCACCTAACAAAAAAATTTCAATATGTCCGAATTTTCTTCTATTACAGTGGAAATATTTTGAAACTTTATTCCATTGAAAAAGGTGTGAACTTTATCCCAATAATCTAAGGAGGCAATCGACTCACAGGATCAGCATGGAAGAAACCATGAGACAAAATTTGTTCCAAGTAAGATTCAACAGCATATCGACCCAGCCTGCAGAAGATAATAAAGCAAACCACACAGACATTTTGAGAAGCATTACGTCATAGAATTTACTATTTTATTTTGACATTATTTGACCAAACAACAGCACAACATTATATTAACCTTTTGCGGTCAACACCCAACTGATCTAGTGCTTCTATCTTGTTTATTTTGATGCCCGGAACATATTCCATTGTCAGAACCTGTGTGAAGATAAATCATGAATAAAAAGCATAAAGATACTTGTCAAGAAACTTGAAAGTCAAGAGTGCTAGTAAGCACCTGGGGTGTAGTGTATTCCCACATTATTGTGGGGACTTTCACATAATCCATATCTTTGAAATTAGCGGCAAACAATTCTGCATTTGCAGCTTCTTGGGTGTAATCAATTTCCTGGAAATTTTAAATACTATTAGCAATGGCCATAGTCAGGAGATTGCGTAGAGTGTGCTCAATGCTCATATTTTGTTCAACAGATTTAAGATAAATACATTGATCAATAAAAACATTGAAGATTCCCATTCTTAGTGTTTCCATTGAATTGAAGATAAGTGAAAGTGACAATAATCCTTTACATTTTCCAACAAATGCTAGGAAATTCCTTTATCTTCTAAATCTACAGAATGCCAAACCCTAAGAGAAGGTCTCGGAAAAATCATGTCCATCTCTATAAACTAAAACTATTTGCAATGACAAACCTCTTCGCATACAGATACACCATGCTTGTACAAAAATCATGAGACAGAAAGGAAAGAATAAACTTGCAACCAACACGACTTGACGAAAGGAAAGGGAAGAAAACATATTGCACAGCTAGGATTTTCTGGGCAAACAATAAGGGGCAATTCATTACCTGATAAAGGACAGAAGCACACTCATCATATATTGCCACCCAGTCCCTTTTTGCACCATCTGATTTTGGGTCAACCTTTTGGAGATATTCAGATATCACCTGGAAACAATTGTTGATATGTCAATATTTGTCAAAGATCTTAAATCCTCTAGCCAACGTAAGGTTGCCATGACACCTGAATGGCAGTGGTCTCTCACTTTGGTTCTTGGTCCCTCCAACCTAACCCTCATGTGGACATGTAAAAAGGGTGATAGAAAACAACCTTCCCTGATTGACATTTTCATTCTCCTATTTTCTGATTCCTATGTGTCATATAGAGTGAAATGGGATTTTGATTGTATCTTGAGATTTATTAGCCCAATAATCCTAAAGCTTCAGTACACATGAATAAGCAAAGAACAATGTACTAAGGAAGCCTACCCTCAAGTTCTTAAGATCAATATCAAAAAGGTCCTTGAGACCAGGCCTCTGTACTTTAACCACAACTTCCTGTCCCTTCAATCTTGCCTGATGCACTTGACCTGAAACCATAATTAATCATAATATGTAAGTCAAAAAGACCTCAAAACTTTCACCTTCCACATCAAAGAAATGGTCAATCAACATCATCTACGAATTGCAAAATCTAGCCATCAGAAAATATCCAAAGAGGGAAAAAGATTACCAAGACTAGCTGCAGCTACTGGTTCATAATCGAACCTATCAAAAATGTCATCCACGGAAGCTCCAAGTTCTTCCTCAACTATGGCTACAGCAGTCTCAGATGGAAAAGGAGGCACTTGATCCTAAAGTAAACAACGAAATAAAGAAAATGTTAGAACTGAGAAATAACATCAAATAATTTTTGTTCCCTAAACACCCAAAATGATTGATAATAGAAAATAGTTTAAGGAATTAGGGAAAAGAAAAGGTGAGATGAACCAAAGAAGCATTGAGATGAAGATAAAGATTAAGAACCTGAAGTTCAGACAACTGATCAATATATTCTTGAGCAAGAATATCAACTCTAGTTGAAAATTGTTGGCCAATTTTGATGAATGTAGGGCCTAATCTCAATATACTTTCCTTCAACCATTTGGCAAGAGCTTTACGTCTTAAAGCTTTCTTTTCCTCAGTCATTCCTCCTGCATATTAAGAAAGATTCACAGAAAACGACCCATCAGAAAACTATGTATGAAGAGGAAAATAAAATGTTTGATTATTGAACATTGGGGCCAATCTTCCAAGGAACCCCAAAAATGAAAGGTGCTCATGGATAAATCAACTTTTCTAAGATAGGCCAACCAAACAATATGTTTTCAATCTCATCGACAAATCAACACTACCAAATGACTAACCTCTATAAGTGAATTTCTGGTTATCCCACCAAGCCTTGAAGATAAAGCTAAATACAAATCCCCATATTTCCAAGGTCCTTTGTATAGTAGAGTAGGTTTTGAATCTACTCCATCGGCCCCCTGGTGCAACGGAAGCCTGAAAGCCCCATAGACATTTAGATGTAAAGATCACAAATGTAACAGAAGTACATAGAAACCAAGGGAAAATGACATATTAGAAACTATATCTGAAAATGCAATTGATTAAAGTAAGCCTTAACAACAGTTTTCATCCAACCCGAGCAAAGCCATATAGGAGTAGACACCTTTCTTAAACAACCAACCAACTTCCACGGGGTAAACTTATTCTCATTATCCAGTACCAGACGTAATATAAAGCTAAAATTTGATCATGAGCAGCTAAAAAGAATGCGATAGCATGGGATTCTGTAAAATTGAAATGTGAACTAAGAAACTTATTCAAAGAAGAACAAAAAAAATGCAAACGCGCACCTCAATCTGTTCTTGGCTAGCACGCTTAAACCAAGCCTCTTCTTTCCCAATCTCTTCTATCCTCTTCTTCCTCCCCTCTTCCGCCGCCGCAGCACCGTTCCCACCGTCGACATACTTCACCAAGCTCCCGTCACTAACACTATCAACGCCGCCATTCTCGTATTCCTCAATCGGCGATCCATTTCCAAATCCATAATAATCACCCGCACTGCCATTACCACTGGAGGATGCCGGAGCAACATTTCCGTTGACTTCCTTCAACAAATCAGCTTCTCTCTCCCTAATCGCTACACCTTCTTCTGCTCTAACAGCTCGAACAAAGAGGAAACGGCGGCGTTTAGAAGAATTAGAAAGTGAAGGAAGTTTAGAGAGTGAGTGAGCAGAAACAGAGAGGAAGCGCCGAGAGGGCTGAGAAAGAAAGAGAAAGCCGAGGGAGGGAGACGAAGTGGAAGCCATTAAAACCGAAAACGTGATCAAATCTAAACCCTAAATTTCATGATTTTGTCTGTAATTCTTGGGAGTTGAGAGTGAAGGTGATCGAAGCAGACAGAGACGAAGACAATGAAGCATGAAATCGAAATTAAAAAAGAAATTAATTGTCATATTTATTATTATTAACAGAATTTGGAGGGAAAGGCGTGGAGGTGATTAGGACACGTGGCAGTCAGAAAGATGTGCGAAGTGGAGATTGCGGCGATGCTCATTGGTTGATACAGTCTCCGGAGTTGGCGAGCCGCAAAATATCTGTCTTTTCTAGGCTTGGCCATGGGCAGATCCCATAGCTAATCATTTAAATTAATTTATTTTTAAAAATTAAAAATTAAAATGATTACATTTAATTTAATACATTTAAGTTTTTTATTCCGGTTAGAATTAAATAATCCAAATTGAGTCTAATTAAATTTGTTAATTTTAAATTAGACTGAATCTTAATTAAAACTATTTTTTTCTGTGTTATTACTAATAAATTAATTTTTATTTTATTTGATCTTAAAATATTGATTTAAAAAATTGATCAAATATTTACATTACATAATCTTATATACTTAAAATTAGCTTATTTTGCAATTCTATTTAAAATTGAATATATTTTAATTTTTATTTAATTATGTGTTTATTTTTCTAATTTATATTACAAAATTGATGAAATATATGAATTTAAAATATAATTAAATGTGAACATTTAAATTAATAAATTTTAAAACATCTTATTAAATTTAAAAAAATTATATATTGTAACGTGTTCATATCGTAAAGAATTAATTTCAAAAAAAATTCTCAAACTTTGCTCAATTTTTCAGTTATAGCCCAAACTTAAAAAAGTGAAAATAAAATGCTCAAATTTTTTTTTCAATTTTAGCCTGAACTTCAAAAAATGGCAATAAAACATTCAAACTTTCAAATTTTTTAAATTATAACCCGGTGTTAGTATTTTTATTAAATTTGTTGTCGTGGCTTGTCATGTATTCCAAAAACGTTGTTTAATCACATAATTAAAATAACGTTGTTGTGTAAATATGACCTAAATTAGATTACACAGCCTCGACGACTTCATGCTTTGATTTCAATTTTTCCCTTCGTTTTTAGTTTGTTCTCTGGACACCCTCTTCCTTCAATTTTATATTACGCAATTCCGACACTCTCACACTAAGGGCATTACAAGAGCAAATTGAAAACAAAAAATTTACTAGTGCAATATGCTGCAATATAAGAGTTGTTTTTGGCATCAGAAGAACAAACAGAAAATAAAGGGCTAAAGACATCCGGAGAACAAACAAATAACAAAGAATTGAAACCGCGTAAACTGATTTAGAGATTCTATTTTTAAAAATGATATTATTTCATTAATAACTTAACGTAGACATTAATGTCTGAGTTAGAATTCAAAAAAATTTAAAAATTTAAACATTTTATTACTACTTTCAAATTTCAGACTATAATTGAAAAAAATTTAAAGTCTGAATTTTTTTTAATGACCCTAACGTAAAAAATTATAATTTTCAAGTATTCAATAATAATAAACTTTATAATTTGAAAATATCAGACTTAATTATCAAAGATTAAATATTAAAGCTACATCTTTTAGATAACAATTAAAGGAATAACTAAATAACTAAATAACCTCTAGGTTATTGGTATAAAATGGTAATAAATTAAATTTTATTAAAATCAAACATTAAATTTGAAACACTCACGACAAACTAAACAAGAAAGCAAATGGAATACAACAAAATGACACTTGGAACACATAAAAGGATCATTCAGTGTTCTTGAGTCATGCAAGGTTTTGTTGCTGAACATGTGAGTTGAAGTTCCAAAAGACGGTAGCTTTTGTATGTTAAAAGTAGGTAGTGTACACCTTTTTCCCGTTTTTCCTCCAAGGAACATGGAACTGAACTGATCCCAGAGAGATCATACGCAGCAGTTGTACACAAATCATGGTATACAATTCCTACAGTGCCTATACTGGTCTCATTGCAGAATGAGAAAATTTTCGAGGAAAAAGACCAATAACCAAGACCAATATATTAGATGTGGTACAATTTTTTTTATCATCTACAATGATTATCTAGGACCAGACAATTCTACAGCATGTAGATTTTCGGTGGAGTCGAGGATCCATTCGGAATTCCGAGATGGGCAAAGATCGATCTCCTGGCGTACCACCTCCACCTTCTGCCACTCTTCCCATCTTTCAGCTAGTCCGTCACCTTCGAGCATTCTAACAACTTCTGACATCTTAGGTCTATCCACTGGGGAACTTTGAGTGCAGAGTAATGCCACTTGGATTAGCTGCTCAACTTCAGCTTCTATGTACTTGTTCTGAAGATCTGGATCAACAAGCATTTCCAATTTCTTCTCCTTGAGAAGCGCTTTAACCTGCAAAATTTGCAGAACTGCTAGTTACATGAAAAATCATCATCTTTCGTCCTCAGAAGCATAAAACATTCCCTTTCCCCCTCCCCCCTCCTTCCAGGTAGCTCAAGATCAGTAATCAAGTTGATCAATAATTACTTGGAGTGATTGTCCGAAGAAAAAACAGGCTTCAGATTCTTATTTAGACATGGCATACATGTGAGATAATCAATTAGACCTCATTGGCTCTCCATAGTACAAGAATTAAGGAAATCTCATAGTTCTACACAAATGGTTTCAGCATTTATAAGTGAAATCTGAAATCTGGTTAAATCCAAATCAAAGATAAAACCATAATATTCCAGTAGTTAATATTATCCTAAGGCGCTTTAAGATTGCAGAAGCAACTTCATTTTCGTTTCAAAAGTTTTTGTAGAAGAACATATCTGAGAAACATGTTGACAGAAGGAAAATGCATTACCCAATCAAGTAGCATAACATCATCATCATTTGCAAGCCTTGCAAGATCAAATGCTCTTTGTCCAGTGATTAATTCCAAAAGCATGATTCCATAACCAAAAACATCCGTCTTCTCGGATGACTTTCCAGTGGAAAGATACTCAGGAGCTATATGACCTATCGTCCCACGGACAGCAGTAGTGACATGAGTATCTTTGTAGTCCATAAGTTTAGCCAATCCAAAGTCACCCACAACAGCCTCAAATTCTTCATCCAACAATATGTTTGCAGCTTTCACATCTCGATGAATGATCTTTGGATCACAATGATCATGGAGATAGGAAAGTCCCCTGGCAGACCCCAATGCAATTCTCTTCCTCGTTGGCCAATCAAGTGGGGGTGTTGATGGTGGACGTTCTACAAGAATTAGTTCATCACAATCCTCAAATTGATAACATAAATATATTTGAATCAAATTACAGTGTCATGGGGGTATAAACCCTTCATACCATAAAGTGAAGGAGCATTAAAAGTTAATTTGAAGGTTCATGGCTCAGATTGATGCAGAACCAGGTTGATTGTCCAATTGGTTTGGACATGAAATTGTGCCAAATGCAATACCAAAGCATGCAGAGGTATCCACAAATGGTAAATGTAATCCAAATTCTTTGTGAGTTTAAAACCTGATTCTCCATATCTATTTTAGCAGGAGCACTAAAAGCAATATGATTTCATTCAGGATTATTTGATTTGGAAATCTACTCAAAAACAGATGCCTCAGAGAGTGAAAGAGAGGAGGAAGAAGAAAAAGAACATCCAAGTACCCTATACCCTGCAGATGTGGTATCCAAGAGACCGAATCCTAGTTTATTTCATGGAAGTAATTCAACATGTCAGGATGACCAAAGCAGGAGATGGAAACAAGTGTACCTCTTAGACATGATGCAACACTTCCATTGGCCATGTAAGGATAAACAAGCAGCCTCTCAGTTGGTGTCATGCAAAACCCTCGAAGGCGTAGGAGATTCCGATGTACAGCCATGCTAATCATTTCTACCTCAGTTTGAAACTGCAGCTCTCCTCCTGGTGTCCTCTCTTCTTTTAGCCTTTTTACTGCTACCAAGGATCCATCAGTCAAGCGCCCCTTGTACACCTTGCCGAATCCACCTCTTCCCAGTATATTCTTGTTGCTAAAACCATCTGTTGCAACTTGTAACTCTCGCAGAGAGAACCTTTTAAGTTGTCCCAAGTGGACTTCTGGATCTTCTTCAGCTGAGAAAAGAGAACAAATGTTAAGGAATACCAATCCAAATAGTAAAGTAAGTTGAATGAGAAGTACAAACCAGGTACATCAAAGAAGTGCTCTAACGGCCTTCTTCTCTTCCAATATGCAAACCAAATAGCTGGAGCAGCAAACAGTAAAGCAGCACCAGCAGCCACTCCGCCTGCAATTGCTGCAGTTGGCCTATTCGCTCCTGATAAGAGAATGTAATTCAGTTATGTCAATCTGATGTAAAATAATTCATTCCTCAAGCAGATATCTAATTTAAGAGTATCTTTGAAAACCAGCTAACTTTTTAGCTCTTTAAGGTAGAGAAATTAACACAATATCACCCTTTTTTTATTTGTTCCCATTTGGTATGAAAAAATGAAACTGGAATCATAACTCAGATATGAGTAAAGCAAGACAAATGGACATGCTTTTAAAAATAAAGCATTTTTTAACCAACTATTCTCTTGGTAAAGATGCATTTTGCACGAAACCAGATAACCGTACGAACCAACAAGAATATAAGATGTAAAACTACTTAATTTTGCAACTCATGCATGATTGATACAAAAATCTACCTATATAAGATTGAGTAGTTGGAGGGACAAATGGAGGCGGTGGAGAAAATGGTGGAGATCCAGGGCAAGGCTTCCCAGTGACAGGGCCACATAGATTCAAGTTATTTGCAAAGCTGCAAGAATCTTAATTTAGCTAATTGGGCATATCAGTAAATCAATCTCCTAAAATTTGTTGCAAGAAAGAACACCTGATAGGGGTGAACAAGGAAAACGAGCCAACATCTGGTACAGATCCTGACAGACGATTATTTGATAGATCCCTGCAAACACACTGACAAAGGTTAATTATCATACAACTGTAACACCACTCTCCAGCAGACGAGGAAAAAGAAAGTAATAAGAAGAATGGATAAATTAAAGTAAGCACTTACAAGACTTGCAGTGCAGTGATATTAGTCAGAGACATAGGTATTGAACCTGACAGGCTATTGTTGTTGAGTCGCCTATCATTACATACACACACAAAGTAAAACAACATCAAGTTGAAGTTCCAGTTTTGCATAATGTAACTAGAAAATCGGGATCAAATCAACAGATATAAGGGAGTGGGTAAATGGAGGGTATATTTGTGTGTGAAATATAGAGAGGCAGAACATGCTAATAGGGACAAATTATAGTCAGAATAAAATGTGAGAAGAATAGATAACGAAACTTGGTAAAATCACCTCAAAGAAAATTTTGATTAGCCTCAATATAAAGTTCTTATGTGATGAATTTATCATGAACTTCTTTAAACATAATAAAGTTGCAACTGAGTTTGTCAGAACCGTAAACACAAACTACCTAATGTCAATAATGTCTTACATCAACAACCAAAATCCTCCTCACTTGATGGATAGAATAACAGTGCTTGCTTGTAACATCTTCCTGACTAAAAAATCATACTGGCAGCAAAAGGGTATAACTTCCTAACACCATGTACATTCAGGGGATTATATTCATAGAATTTTATAATCGAGGCATCAAAATCTGAGGGATAAAGGAGGAACTATCCCAGTATATGCAGTCAATTTGACTGAGTAATCTCTTTATTGAATTTGAGCCAAAAAAAAAAAACATCAGGGAATGAATCAGAAATTAGAACAAGTTATCATGTCATCAAATAATTTGAAAAAGTTATGAAAGAAAATTGAATTCACCAATCTCACAACTGAACCACCTTTCATAATGTCGTAACACTTAACAGACCAAATAACAATCAGTTAAACAACAACAGAGCAACTAAAAGATTCCAAAGCAATCAACATTATGTAATAGGAGATAAAGGGTGCCTATTCATACAGGAAGCGCAGTTTCTTCAGCTTTCCCAATGTTTCTGGAATAGGACCAGTAAAATTATTCAAGTAAAGATCCAAGCTAACCAAGTTTGTCAAATTCCCAAGATCATTTGGTATTGGTCCAGTTATGTTGTTGCCATAGAGTTCCCTGCCATGAAAAAGTGGATAGCATGAATCACACAAAGGACAAAGCGGTAACATCAAGAAGCAGGACAACAATACAAGAAAGTAGCATACTAATAGATATGAAGACTAAAACAAACTACAAAATCAAAGGAGAAAAAGTAAAGGCGAAGGGCAGGACATCCAACTGATCATTTGATCCCCACTATTAACAAACTTACAAGTACTGCAAATTTTTAAGCTGACCAATCTGTGGAACCAATTGTCCAGATAATGCAGCATTTCCAAGGTCACTGCAAAAATCAAAAAGTCAATTCTTCTTAATGCAGACTCATAAGACTGCAACAATTGCTTGGATATCTATAAAAGGTTGTTAAAAAAACAAAGTTGCTTACACTCTTATAACACTATTTTCATTGTCACAAGTAACATGAAACCATGTACAGGGATTAACAAGGGTGGGATCCCAGCTCTGAAGCACACTAGAAGGATCTTGTAAATTTGCCCGGAGGTTGTGCAAAGCATCACCTGATTAAAGATGCAAACAGTATTTGTCACCAAACAATATAACCATCAAGAATAGCCAATAAGTGCACCGATATGCCCACTAGCTGGAGGAAGAAAGTACAGGATAGTATTACCTAAAATGAAATAAATGCATAAATATAGCACAAGAGCAGATTGTAAAAACCTTATTGTCACTGTTATTCCACTTCAAATCTAGGTTTTTCCAGTTAAAAAAATCATCATTTTACCACTCCTTTCTTTTTCCAGGAAAATTTTGAAGTACCCCCTAAACATGATTATTACTGATGCGGACATATGTAGCCTTCATCTACTTCATGTTCTGAGAAATTATCATTTTCTGAAATTTAACCGAGCAACTACAGTATGTCTACTCCCACTAAGATTCCAATCTATCAACAAACCAGCCTAACACCCAGTGAGAACATTCCAACCTAAGAGTAAGATAAACAAGTCAGCAAAATATTTGAAAGTCATAAACTAAGCTTTGACTAATCACTGATTGAACACAAGGTCCACGCAGACAATGAACTGCCAATGTTCTAAACAGGACATAAAGACAATAAAGTCAGCCATATTTAAAACCTTCTCAAACCAATGACTTAAGCTTCTACACAAAGTAGCTAAGTAAATGAAAAGAAATTAATATATATCAGAAAATGAAGTACTCAAATATGACCTCGGCATAAGAATATATCATGTCCAATTTATTATACACGGCAGTCATTGTCATAACAAGAACATAATAAATTCCTTGACCAGATATCAATTATACCGAATAGAACTGCATAGATTCCAATACAATCTAATTGAACTTCATACATAAGCAATTTGAACTAAACGTTGAATAACTTCACATACTTCCTCTAAGTCTCGTATAATACAGACAATCCGCAAAAAAAAGTTCGAAAAAGAAACGACAATTAGATGATAACAAAGTTCACGGGTTAATAAGAAAAATAAGGAACAAGTAAGAACCTTCCATATTGGCGGAGATCCTTTGAGAAGAGTGTGTCACAAGGATAATCCAGACCAGAATCACCCAAACCCCACTCACTCTCTCCATGATTCTTCGCGAACTTATCAATGAAAAAATCCCAAATCATCCAAAAAAACAAAAAAAAAGCCCAACTTCTTTAGCTCACTTAAACACCAGAATCAATAAGCTTCTATCTCTCTCCATCAATCTTATCACTGACAAAAACCCAAATCACCAAAATAAAAAAAGCCCTTAACTTTATCATCTCACTTAGAAGCCAGAATCACCCAACCCCCCTCTCTCTCGTCACTGACAAAAACCCAGATCACCAAAAGGCCTCTCTCATTCAAAACAGCCACAAAAAAAGCTCTACAATCCCTCTCTGTCTCAAACGAATGTCATGAGCAGAGGGTGACTAGAAGAACAAAAAGAGAGAAGATTCTTGAAACTCGTCCTAACATCAAAATGTGCTGGTTGGATTGTAGATCTCTTTTACTTTCTGGCTCTGTGTTTGGTATAAAGTTGAAAACTTTTTTGCTTTTAACCGAGGCAGAAAAAGAGAGAGAAGTAGCGTGCAGTGGTGCAGTGGCTGTGTGGGTTCAGCTGCCCGTTGCCCGCTGCCCGCTGCCCGCCCCACATCATCAGTCAAAGCATGTAATGAAAGGAGGTGAAGGAGGAGGACAAAGCTTTTGTTCGATTGAGAGAGTTGAAAGTGGGGCAAGGAAAAGTGGGGTCCACATGCCAGCTCAGATTCAGTCAAAGGCTTGATTAGATTAGTAAGTAAAGTAAGCAAGTAGGCATTATTAGATGAGTCTCGGCACGCATGACTCTTTTATATCCATTAGATTTAGGATGTGATAATTGCAGCTCTTTTTACTTTCATTTCAATTGACTCAAACAATTCGAAAATTTGATTACGTTTAGATTTGCATATTTAGATCATAATCTAAATTCAAATCTATTTTGAACTTTAAAACATATTTGAAAAGTTTAAAATTATTTATTCAATTTATTTTTTATTTGAATCTAACCAAAATATATAATATTAAAAAATTAAACTAAACTCAAATTTTGACTTTTTTAATTCCGATAGATCTCCAAAGATATAAAAGAAACCTCCCTCTAAGTCAAATATACGACTTTTATCGAATATAGTTTTATATATAATGATATATATATATATATATATATATTGATAAGATCGACTATAAAATAATGTTTACTAACTTCCAGCCTACACGGTTGCTTAATTGGTCTTCAAGAAAGTTGTTGAGTGCAAAATTTCAGGTTCGAGTCCTGACAATAATAGTGTAGGAGTTTCATATAATATGGTGGCTCCGTATGCCCACAGGATATGAAGCCCCCTCTCTAAAAAATTAAGTAAGATTAAATTGTGATTTACTCCTCCACTACTCTATTGAGTCAGAGTGTGAGAGCGTCTGGAGTGGGCGATTCCACTTTTTAAGTGCAATGTTTACTAACTTTCAATTTTGTATCCGTTTTAGTTTCCCGCCTTTTTCTAAATTTAAAGTCGAGTCAAACTTTATTTGAAATTTAAAAAAAAAGTTCTAACTAAAATCTAATTAATTTGAACCAATTCATTAACTTCTAAATAGCTAAGCAAGCTCAGACACAAATATCTTCCCTAGTTATAACTATTAAGTTCGGACTTTTTACGATCTTAGTATTATAGTTCTATTTAAAAGGATCAGATCTTCTTTTTCAGTTATAATATTCCTATCATATTTTATTAAATCTTATTCATATATTTACGTAAATTTCATATAAATATATAGATGAAATTTAATAAAATAAAATAACTAAAATAGAAAATTTAACGTTCATGGTACTACTACTAGAATGGCAATATAAAAACAAAAGTAGATTGGGCTGTGACTGGTAATTAACCATAAAACATTACAAAAAGAACCAAAGAGCAAAACGGGGAGTTTCAAGTAACCTTATGTTATATTTGGGCCATCCATAACTCAGGCCCATTTTTTCTTTTTCCGTCCGATACGTAAGATTTCGATTGTCCAGTCAGCGTTTGACATGTGGAAGTCCAATAACTGCCTGCCGTTCTATAAATACGCAGACCCGTAACCGTCGTCTTCGCGTTATTTCTCAGTTTTTTGCAGTGTTAGCTAAAAAGCTTGAAACAATCAACGTCAATGGCGTATTCTTCGTCGAGGAAGATAGTTCTGAAGACCTCCGATCAAGTGGAGTTCGCAGCGAGCGAAGAAGTGGCGACGCAATCGGAGCTGGTGAAACGATTGATCTTGCGGTCCAAATCCTGCGACGACGAAGGCGACAGCAGCAGCCGCGTAATTGTGATCCCGTTCGTCAAGAGCGATACGATGGAGTTGGTGATGAAATACTGCCAAAAGCAGGTGGATGTGGAACGTGAGCTCAAGAAATGGGAGGAGGAGTTCATGAAAGTCGACGAGGTCACACTAGGATTGCTCATGGTGGTCAGTTATACTAATAACAACGTTCTTTTCCTTCTTAACTTTATATATAGAGATATTCCATCCTTTGTATCATATAACTAGTAATTATAGGCTGCCGATCATATGGAAATCAAGAACCTGTCGAAACTCACTGATGAGGCCTTTTACCGTTTGGTTCGGAAAGTGATGATGAGCGATGACTCTTCGGTGCAAGGAGAAGTTGGCCGAAGCATTAAATGATCAAATCCGGACAAGAATAGAATGTTTGAGATAGTAAGTACATACACAGTTCGTAGTTGCTAGCAGACTACTCTGTGTATAGACTGTAAAACCGACTGTGCAAAGGGCATGTACTGTTTCTGACATGTGATACTTTTCTCTCTCTGTACTTTTTCTACGTAAAGCTGTGGATAGATTGCAATTCAACAAACAAATTCGCACGCACTGTGATATCTTCATGTCTTCGCCTTTACGGGTCGATTTGATGATTGATCTGTTAAAAACATAGGGATTGGATTCGGCGTTTAAACTTTCTTCGTGTATGGGAATTACTCTCAATATAATTTAATTTCAATTAGTTTATAATATTTTCAATTAAGTAATCAAAATTAGATTTGTAATTTCAAATTCTATGGTTAGTTTATAATATTTTCAATTAAGTAATCAAAATTAGATTTATAATTTCAAATTCTATGGAGTTTAACTATCAATATTATTATGAAATAACTCTCCGTATATCACACCATGAATGTATTAACACTTGATTTTGAAAATGTAAATCGGGAAACATTGTCTAAGGCTTATTGGCATTTTGCATTTTATATAACCAAAATATTTTACTGATTTGAGATAATTAATTAGGCGAAATGAAAATTTAAGATTGCACGTATTCATCAAACACGATTAATTCAAACTATTTTTTATTCTTATAATAGTTATACTTTTTATTGTATAATATTAAAAAATCAACTTAGTCAATACACAAAGTTTCTCGCTCTTCAGAAGTATGGGAAAATTTATAATATTAAGAATCCAGTTACAATTAGGGTTTTAATTTTTCATTAAACATTGGTTATTTCAACAGTATAATAATCAAGAACATGATTTATGTACTTTTTATATGATTGCATATCAATATAGTCAGAGCATCTATCACAAAAATTAATGTTTTAAAATTTTGACAGAAAGTTAAACCGGTAAGATAAACGATCTTATCTATCGAATAATTTAAAATTTAATTGAAAAAGATTACTAAATAAAAATTTATTAATTATTAAAATTGACTGATTTTTAATAATTATTATTATTAAAATAAATCAAATAAGAAAGTTTAAAAATGAACCATAAAAATTAGGTTGTTTAAACTTTTTATAATTAATGGGTCTAATTTTTAGTGATCGGCAAAAACTTTTTAACTTGATTACGCCAGCTCTTTATTACTATTTCACGTCATAATTGCACATTTTAGATGCGTTGCAAATATCGAAATATAACGAAATTATATTCCGCTTTTTGATTTTACATATTAAATAAGATCTTAATTACATGAGAAAATAAAACACTCGTGAATTATATACTTCAATTATCATCATTGTCACATCATCTCAGTCCGAATCTACATTAACGTGGAGTATAAAGAAATCTGATAATACGTAGCCTTATCCTTATAGAATAAAAAGGTTGTTTCCAATACACCTACATACAAATATGACAATAAAAAAAAAAACAAAAGTACGTAATATAATAAAAAAAACTTACATTATTCAAATAAACATAAAAGAAGTAATAAATTAACTAAATACATTAAAAAACTAATAAATATTTAGAATAAAATAATAATAAATAATTAAAATAAAATAATAACTTTAAAAAAATAAATATAAAATAAAATAAAAATATAGCAGCATAATAATAATTTATCAAAAAGATGTTCAACTTGTCAATAAGATGCACTTGTCAAAAAATTCACATACAAAATAAAACTTACAAACCGTCACAATAAAAATGCATTTAAGAGTTAAAAGCAACAGACATAATGTATATAGCAACAAAAATAAAACAATTAAAAAGTTATAAATACAAAACTTGATATTAAGAATATGACTAAAATTGAAGGCGGTTACACTCTTAAAACTTGAAAAATTCCACTTTACGGTCTCCATACCAGTTCTTCAATATGGTTTAAAAATTAATAAATATGATAGGCAGGTTGCCAGGTTGGATTAAAGTAATCAGTACCTCATAAATTGAACATATCTCCTTCATAGGATTCAAAACATTCCAATCTTAATCCTCAAAGTGCTAAATTTATTTAAGAGCTTCCTTATTTGACTCAACGAAATAGGGATGGAAATGACAAAAGAGTCTTCACATTTCACATAAAAAATTTATATTATTTCAATTATTTTAATTAAATTATATTTAGTTGAGTGAATTAAATAATATATTTTAGATTTTATTTATTGATTCTAAATTAATCAAACTAAATCAATTTTACTGTAAGAAGTCAATAATTAGAATACAATATTTTCTATTGATTGAAGGTTTTTATGAATTAATTAAACTAAGTGTTAAAATGTAATTATTTGTCACATATTCGTTAACTAATAAATAATGTGTAGTATATAACTTTAGTAGATTCTCTTGTTTAAGGTATTTTAAATGAAACTTAATTTCTATATATAATTCAATTACATCATAGTAAAAAATAATTTATTTTCTCAGACAAAATCTTTATAATACACGTGAATAAAATGTTAATTATTTCAAGAATACTTAATATAATTATAGTTCTTATACCTAAAATGTAAAGTATAATGCATTTCTTTAATATAAAAATAAAGATGAATTTCTATAATCAAAATCAACACAGATTATTTGTTAAAATATAATTAATAAAACAATTTTTATATTCAGATTCACAGTGACATAATGATATCTTGATGTTATTAATTTGTATTTTTATATTAGTTAAAATTACCTAGTTAAACTTTTTGGTTTTTTATCATACAAAGAGAAAAAATTAAAATAATATTCGAGTAAAATGATTAAAAAATATCAATAATTTATAATAGTATATTTTTATCTAATTTTAGAATTTTCAAATTACAATGACCAAACTTTGAGGTTTTCCTCTCTTAAGTTCTTCATTACTTGTTTTAATAATTAGAAAACATAATGATTCAATCCATTTAATTATAAAAGCTTTAAATCGGCAAACTACTTGGTTTAGTTTCAACTTTCTAATTTGACTTACTTTAATAAATATTGTTAGTAAAAATCAATTAAGTTATTAATTAATCAGTCATTTTTTTAAAGTAATAAATTCTTATAAACTAAAGTAACTCAATTAATTTTAACTATAATTAATTAATTAATTTGTATTTAATATCTCCTTTTTTAGGTAGACTTCAAAATTTTCCATTGCTAGGGATAATCTCTTTCATTTCAAATTCTTCAATATTATTAAATATTTAACCAATTTTATAATAATTTGATAGTGGTTGAACCTTTTAAATTTTAAATTCTTTGTCTCATTAATTAGATTTTACGAGATTAAAAAATCAATTCTTTAGCAATGTTTTAAAAACTGAACCGGACATTAAACCGGTCAAAGAAAAAGTTTAAGGTTTAAATATTCAACCGGTATTAAACCGATATATAATATATAAAAATAAAAAATTATAAGAGTAGATAAAACTAAATATTTTATTAAAATAAAAATACATCGATATCTTTTATCATACAATGACTTAATAATAAATCAAATCTAATAATTCAAACTAAATTTGAGTCTAATATAAAACTTAAAATAACAATAAAAATCCAAATTGTATTTGTGAAAGAAGTAGTGTCTTATTATCGTAAAATATTCAAAATTATTTAACGTTATTTAATATTTTTTATAATATTGAGAAATAAAAATTTGTTATATTTTAATTAATTAATTTTTTAAATATAATTAATTAATTAATTTTAATATTTTAATGGATTATATTGTAATATTGTTTTAATTAATTATATTATAATATTATTTTAATTAATTATTTTAAATTAATTAAAATAAATAATATTTAAAAGAAAGTCGTCACACCTACGACATCCCCCTCTTCATTTCTATGATGTATGGGAGTACGAAGATTCTTTAAAACTTGGATATCAAACTATTGCCTTTATAATAATAATATACATCCAACTACTCATTTTTCATTCCTTAGTCGTTAAACTTTTCTCGAACCCATAAAGCAAGCACTTTATAAAGTAATTATTAAAACAAACATTAAAAAATGTGGCACAAGCTTGTTAATTATAATTAATGATTTTTAATAAAAATTAAAATACATTAAAACTTAAAAATACCAATTAAATTAAATTACAAATTATGAATTAATTTAATAAATTACAATTGAGATTATAATTGTAATAAACGTCAATATTACAATTCTAACCCTTTCTTACCTAATTTAAAAACTCCTCTCTCGGTTATGAGTTAATGTGTCGATTAACATTAACTTGGATGTTGGAAAGTGTGAAAGGTGCAGTGGGACTCTCTCGAGTAAATGAGAAAAGCCCACAATTTTCTCAGTTATAAGCCTTAAATTTTCAACAGAAAAAAGGATCTGAGCTTGGCCTTCCCCCCTCTGTGGCTTCGTCGTAGGCGTGTGCAGCTTCCTCGACGGTGTTTTACGTTCCTCCCATCTGCCCCGAGACCTTGGCTCTATTCTTCTTTACACATTCTTTCTGGTTCATCTTACCGTTGGAGATGACATTTTTGGCCCAACTCGTTCGGTCTAGCCCGATCTAGCCCGTATTTAGGCTCAAGTTGAGCGACCCATAAGTGGACTATAGGCCGACCATGGTCCGCTCGGGCCAGCCACAGTCTGCCCGAACTGGGTCAAAGTCCACGCGGGCCACGGGCTGGCCCGGCCCAACCAATAGCCCGTTGGCTTTATCCGAAATGATGTCTTTTCGATATATTTTTTAATAAAAATATAATGAACGAGCCGGGCTGACCCATGACCCTACGGGCCATTGGACGGGCCACGGGCCGGTAGGCTGGGCAGCATGCCGGCCAAGTTAAGGTCAACTTGGACCCGACCCAACCTATTGCCATCACTGCTTACTGTTCGTCTTGTTCACATCCTCATCTCCAACTACTTCATAAACAATACTCAACAAGAATCAACTAAAAAAAGAAACTAATTATCTAAAACAAAAATACTTTATCTTTATTTGAGTCAATAAATGACCACTCAAATATAAGAATGTCAATAAATCGGATTGAGCTTAAGCCGTTATTTTTTTTAAGCAAAAAATTTTCAAAATGTCATATGTTTTGTCAATAAATGGGGTCGAGTTTGAGCTGTCATTTATTTTTTTAAGCAAAAAACTTTTAAGATAACGTCGTTTTAAAAATAATGAGCGAGTTATAAGTCGGGTTAATTTTACCATTCCAACTCAAATACATAGACTTGGATCTCCAAAGTACCCAAATCCTTGTGATTGTGCTCCTTTGTTTTTGCGTAGTTACTAGTTTAGGGCCCGTTTTCCACAGTTTGGAGAAAACCGGTCGGTTTTTATTTTCAACGATTAAAAGTGTAACTCGAATCAAAAATCAAGCCGATTCGAACTTAATCCAGCCACGATGTTTACGTCATTACTTTTCAGGATCATATATCTCTTATTTAATTTAAAATCCTATTTTAGAATTTCATTGTTTTACTAATCTTCTACTTCAGAGTATCTACCAAAAAAAAATTCAAAACGACATGTACTTTGTCGCCGCTCTCAGGATTCAACGGATAAAACAGCCAAACTCAAAAGACGGCATGATTTTTCATACGCGCAGATTCGCAATGATATGAGTCACGCGCCTCCCCTTCCTCAAACCCCTTTACTGTTTTTTAATATATGTCTTTAACTTTTGAGCCTCCCCTGTTTCCCTTCATGAGTATTAACGGCGACCTCGTCGCCACCGCCGACGGCAGTTCAAATCCAACGGTCCACAATCAGCCTTCGGAGCCGAAGGCAATTATTAGGAGGAAGAAAAAGAAAATCTTGAAAGATGTGGCTGCGGCTGCGTCAGCATCAACAGCGTCTTCCTCGTCTTCTTCTTGTGCTTTTAGTTCTACCAGTAGAAGTAAAGGCGGTGGTGGATTCAA
>JAOQMS010000178.1:32942436-32959719 GCA_027563885.1 Erythroxylum longipes | reverse complement strand
CTGTTGCGCTCCTGGATGCTTTCTTCATTATCTGGATATTTAAGTCTCTTTCCGCTACTTTAAATAAGCTTCAGGTACTTTGTCTGCGATTCCTAATGATGCTTACTTAATGCTGTTCTGTTCGTAGCTTTTAGATATGGTTGGACTTTCTTCTGCTTCTACAAAGCAAAGATAGTCTGCTTATAGTAGGACTTTTGAAACTGGTTGGCCTACAAATTTGCTTTCCATCAAGGCAAAGTTTCCATTAGTTAATCACAGTACATCTGAAATGAGGTTTATAAAGTGTTTTCGGTAAGATAGTTCGATAGTTTGGTGAAACCCATTCTTTGGAGAGTGATCTTGGGAACTCAAAATGAATTGCCATAGACAATTGGAACATTTCAATCAGTTAGCCTGTAAGCTGAGATGTTTAATTCTCCAAAGCAACAAAATACTATTTGTTTAATTCATCTCTCTACTTCGTTAGTACGATTGATATTAATTAATTCTCCTTTTTTGTTACATGTTCCATATCGTGCAATGCTTTCATGGGTGAAGAAACTTCTGAACTTAGGCTTTGAATTATAATGCATTTTATTAAAAATGCACCCTAACACCAACATCACTTTTTCTTCTTGAGCGATCTTTCCGTTATTGCTTTATGTAACCTAAACATTCAACAATGTGCAGGCAAGGCGAATGATGGGAAAGTTGGATATGTATCGAAAATTCACAAATGCTTTAGCCGTTGCAGTTATTGTGTCTGTATGCTGGATATGCTACGAGGTAGTATAATATACAATACTCATCACTGACTGTTTTAATTAGTTGGTCAAGTTTATCTTCCCACTGATATTGTTCTTCAGGTATTGTTTTAGCAAGCCTATTATGTAAAAAGGAGTGATATATTTCTGGAATCTGTCATTAAACAACAGTTGGGGAAGAGAAGTCAGTAAATATGGAATTTTATGCATTCATAATCGTCTCACCTATTGCGACTTGCATTTGTAGCTGTATTTCAAGGCCCATGACGTTTACAATGAGCAATGGCAGAATGCATGGATCATCCCTGCTTTTTGGCAAGTTCTTTCCTTTTCTCTCCTATGCGTCATCTGTGCTGTTTGGGCACCCTCACAAAATGCTATGCGGTATAACATCAGATTCTGTTCTACGATTTTGTTATCGCCCTATTTATTTTTTAGTGAAATTGCTACTTTGACCTCTTGAAGTCTTGATGCCTTAACATCTTAAATAAATGCCTGCACCCAATCATAAAGCAGTTTTGGCCCTTGAACACGATTATTATGTAAAGTTCATTTTACAGTGGTTGCTCTCCCTTTGTCAATTGATTCTTTGTTTCATGGCAGCTATGCTTACTCGGATGACATGAATGACGAGTTTGATAAGAATGATTCTTCTTTGACACTGATTAAACCGTCTCCACTACCGACAAAGGATATTCGAAGTGCACCAGAAGCAAAACCTGTGCAAGTTAGCAATGTATCATCTAATGGAGATCTGGAAGAAGACAAGACAGAGTAAGGTAAATCCTAAATGGATGCTGGAGATGCGGTTGATGTGCAAGCTCGGTGTTGGTTGTATAAATCCTTTTTGTTGGTCAACCAACTTGCATTAAGCATTTTATAGGAGGCAGATAAATGGAAACTTTACCCTGGAATTGCCATATGTCTTTAGCTATTTCTACTTTTCAAAGTATTTGTCTTTGTTTTGTTCATCAGGTTATCAATTTGTTAAATTATTATTGTCAGAGTAGAAGATGCTATGCATCTTTTTGTCACACACTTAATTTCTGGTTGGCCTTTCGTCTCCATTGTAACAAACCTCTTTTTTGTTGTATTGATGTTCATCCTTGCATGAAGAATGCTTTTTCTGTTGTATTGATGTTCACCCCTGAATATGAGACTACTACTTGAACGACCTTTTCAACCGTTAATACTCTTTTTTATAACTATAGTACGTATCCCTACCACTTAACTATTTTATATTTGAAATCACTTAAAAAATAACGCTCTAAGAACTTTTTTTTTTACATTGGTATATACTCATTTTATAATTACAATTGTTCGTATTTTATTTTTCTTTGTCCCAAGTTTTCTTTACATTATTTTATTTAAAATTAATATTCGTCTCCATATCATAATTTACAATTATATATGATTAATTTATTTTTATAAGGGTCGATTCTCTTTAACATTATTTTATTTAAATTTAGGAATCATTTGTCTATACAATAAATGTGATCTTAAGCATCATGAAATGTATTATAATGGTATTAATTATATTTTAGTTCCTTATTTATCAAATTATTTTTAATTTTGTGTTTGAATTATTTTACTTAACTTTCATCATTAAAATATGATCATAATTATAATTATATTATTTTATTAAAAACTCGTTGACAATATATTGTCGTAAATGCAGGAGAAGTTGTATATAATATGGACTAAAAAATTATACGAAAAAAAGAGCTTCTACATAATAACAAGTCATATAAGACTAATAAAAAAACAAAAGACATTACAAATTAAAAACTGGCTAAAAAATGTAGCAATTGTTGACTGGCTAAATTAGCAGCTCTTGAAGAAGACCAGAGAACCTACAACTAATATCATATATCATTATGCTAGTATTTTAAATAAGTTTATTATTAATTTAAATTAAAATTTATTTAAAATACCTTACGTTGGATAGGAGATGCTCTTAAATAAGGATGAATGATCAGATTTTTGAAAGATTTTTCTGTAACCATTTTCTCCTCATGCTATTCCATAAGAGTTCTTAATTTTTCAGTATGGGTCGGATCCAAATCCTACTATTAATACTGCATGTAATCCAATAATATTATCCTTCTAATTCACAAGGCCCCCTGTAAATGTCCTGTCACAAAATTTTTGTTATAACAAGTTTCTAAATAATTTTATAATGAATAATAAATAATAAAAATTTACCTTTTTCTTTTATGTAAAACTGTTGTATGTTTCCATAATCCCTACAACCGGCTGCTTCAAGATAATTTTTAATAGCTCAGAATTATCAACCGGTTCCTTCACTTCAAAATTAGATATGTATATGGTTTGCTTCTCTTACAATAATAATTTAAATAATAAAACATAAGAGATTAAAAAATTAAACACAAAATATATATATATTAATTATTAAAATTTCTTACATTCTTTTTTTTTCATGTAATCATATTTTTCTTCTCGTTTTCCTATATAAGGACAATCCGCTTCGCTGGCTAATCCATTGTCTCGAATCCATTTATAAACCTTTTGGAGGTTATGGATAAAAGTCCTACCTCTGATATTGGCAACACACAGTTTACTAATTATTGAACTGAGAGTTCTTTCTTTTCGTATAATTTTTTAGGTGATTTACCCTTTTCGTCCATATTGTATAAGGCTTCCACTGCATTTGCTATAGCGTGTGCCCAACAAGTATCTTCATAAAATAATATAAAATATAATATAATTAGAATTACTAATAAGTAAAATAATTAAATATGAGTTAAATAAGAAATTTGATAAATAAGAAATAAAAATATGAATATTACCTTAATACTGTACTTTTACATAAGCTAATATGACATTTCTTGTTGTCCAATCAAATGATTCCTAATTTTAAACAAGATAATGTTAGGAGAGAAATTAAGTTAAATAGGATAAAATAAAAACTCATCTTCCATATCAATTATCTTGGAGCAGATGAGCCCATATTCACCGAGCGAAAAAGTTAAGAAATATATAGTGTAATAATATTCAATTTTGCTCTTGCAAGTTCTAGTCAAGTTATTTCTCAATACCATCAACTCATTCGTTTAGGCTTTAAGGCTAGTCTTTTATTAATTTGTCATATATAACAATGACTTATATCCGGTGAAAGTGTTTAACAAGGAACAGTAGTGATTGAAGCATAGAATTGATATTTCACTTTCAGAGATACAAGAATATTAGGATATCATGTATTTATTTAAAATACCTTGTAAATAATTAGGCGATAATTATCTTGTATATCTGTATATCTTTTAGAAGTTATTACAGGAATAGAACACTATCAAAGAAGTAATTCTAAGAGTCTGTTAGGGATGCATATTCTGTATATATTTGTATCCTTGGAGAATACACATAAAACCTCTTCTTATTCATATTTCTTCATGGTATCAGAGCAGCAGGGAGACTTAGCCGTCGTATGAATATGGCTGCCAGCCGAGAGAAAGAAGGCTCTGGTCCTGATATGTTGAAGACACTAATGATAGATCCCACTTCACCGTATTACCTCACGTCAGGAGACAACCTTAGTGTTGTCGTAACTCCGGTGCAACTCAAAGGAGATAACTACGATGAATGAACGAAGGCTGTGTGTAATGCATTCTGAGCAAAGAAGAAGCTCAACTTCATCGATGGGAAAATTTCTAAACTAGATGCAGGTTCCTCGGAGCTTAAAGACTGGTGGGCCATTAACGCAATGCTAGTCGGTTGGATTTTCAACACTATTGATCCATCTCTATAGTCCAACCTTTCTTATATGGAATGTGTCAAGGATTTATGGGACGATTTGAAGGAACGGTTCTCAGTTAGCAATGACATGCAAATTCACCAACTTAAGAGTGAGATCGTGAGCTGCAAACAATCCAGACAGACAATAGTCACATACTATGGGAAGCTGAAAACCATTTGGGAAGAGTTGGCTAGCTATTCGAAAACCCCAACTTGCAGCTGCTTAGGTTGTATATGCGGTGCAGCTCATGAGCTATTACAGGAACGGGAAAAGGAGAAGGTACACCAGTTTTTAATGGGGCTTGATGATGTTGTATTTGAAACCATCAGATCTAATATTCTAAACATGTCGCCACTGCCAAACATTAACCGTGCTTATGCGTTGATCGTAACTGAGGAAACACATAAGTCTGTGGCACAAATGCGTGATGAATGTGCTGATGCAGTAAGTTTTGCCATTCAAACTAGTCAACATGCATGGATAAGATCGAAGAAAGCAGACGACAAGAGGCTGTGCAGTCATTATGGTAAAACGGGGCAAGAGGTTCTTGAGTGTTTTCAGATTGTAGGCTACCCAGATTGGTGGCAGACGAGAAAGAATGGATGCGATTCAGGACGTGGAAACCATGGAAAAGGATCAGGTAGTGGCAGATGTGCACACACAGCCAATGCTACGCAAGGACAGGGACACAACCCAGCAAGTATGCAGCAAGGGGGGTTGAAGAGGATCGTGGGTCTTTTCCTGGACTAAAAAATGAACGATGGGCCAACTTGCTGAACATTCTAATTGGCCATAAAGCTGCTCCATCCAATGAAAAACTCAATAGTAAGCAGGTGTAAAAACCTTGGTTGTTGGATACAGGAGCATCCAATCACATGACAGATGATATGAACTTACTAACAAAAGTGGTAGATGTGTCCCCTTGTCCCATTGGGTTGCCCGATGGCAGAGATACCATTGCGATAAAGGAAGGGAAAATAAATTTTGGCAAAGGCTTCGTTTTGCATAGTGTGTTATATGTCCCCAATTTGACATGCAATCTTATTTCAGTATCTCAATTGATACATGGTTCACAATGTGTAGTCACATTTTCAAATAAAATGTGTGTGATACAGGACCGCACTTCGAAGATAGTGATTGGAGTGGGTGAACAGCTGAACGGGGTCTATCATCTTCGTGGAGCTCCTTTTGTACTAGCATGTAAAACGACTGTAGTTGATTCTTTTAATATGTGGCATAGGCGTATGGGACACCCTTCAAGTCAAATAGTTAGTCTTCTTCCCAGTATTAAGAATAGCAAAACTAATGAGCATGGTAAAGTATGTAATATTTGTTTAAGGGCTAAACAAACACGAGATGTTTTCCTTATAAGTGATAATAAAGTTTTTACACCTTTTGATTTAATACATTGTGATGTTTGAGGGGCTTATCGCACACACTTCTCATGTAGGGATTCTTATTTCTTAACAATTGTGGATGATTTTTCTCGCACTGTTTGGATCTATCTGTTAGTTGAAAAGAGTGAAATGGCGAAAATTCTCAAAACTTTTGTGCTATGGTACAGACTCAATTTATAGACAAGTTCACTTTGTGTGTAGTGACAATGACACCAAGTTTAAAGTAATGAAAGACTATTTTGTTAAAAATGGAATTATCCATCAGACCTCCATAGTAGATACTCCTCAACAAAATGGGCGAGTTGAAAGAAAGCATCGACACATTTTAAATGTAGCTCGTGCTCTTCAATTTCAAACAAACTTACCCATTGAGTTTTGGGTTGAATGTGTCCTTACTGCAGGATACTTAATCAATCGTACACCCAATGTCTTGCATAAAGGAAAGAGTCCGTATGAATTATTATTTGGTCAAGTTCCCAACTACTCCCATTACATACCTTTGGTGTCCATGCTACGCTCACAACCGATCTCGACAAAAGGATAAGTTTGGTGACCAGAGTAGAAAATGTGTCTTTGTTGGATACCCTTATGGCAAAAAAGTGTGACATCTCTATGACCTCAATAATGGAGAATATTTTGACTCTTAGGATGTTGTATTTTGTGAAAATGAGTTTCCTTATATCTTAGATAACTTCATCATCCCCGATACATCCACTAATACTTTGTGGAATAATGGCTCACCCTTACTTAATGACTTCAACGTTAATGCCACTTTGAGTCCTAATGAACATGAAGGAAATATGGTCCCTTCCATTAGACATACAAACAATGTGGACCCTCTAACTTCCAAGACTGTAAGTATAGAACCACTTGGGCGAGGCCACAGGGACAGTAGGGCCCTTAGCAGATTGAAAGACTACATATGCCACACTATAAACCGTGTTAATGACCCTCCAACTGTCTCACCTCGACCTTCATTGTCTTCAGGTATGCCATATCCAATTGCACACTATGTGACTTGCATTAATTTTTCCTTAACACATAGAAAGTATCTTGCAGCTATTACCACTGGTCATGAACCAACCCGGTTCTCTGAAGCAGTAAGGCATCCTGTATGGCAGCATGCCATGCAGCTCGAAATTGAAGCCCTTGAAAGAAATGGCACATGGACCTTAGAAACACTACCCCTGGGAAGAAACCTATCGGTTGTAAATGGGTGTACAAGATTAAGTATAATTCAAATGGCACCATTGAATGTCATAAGGAACAACTAGTTGTTCGAGGAGATACTCAAAGAGAAGACATTGACTATAATGAGACATTTGCACCAGTTCCAAAAATGGTAACTGTATAGACCTTATTAGTTGTGACTGCTGCTCGTTCATGGATTTACATCAGATGGATGTTCATAATGCATTTCCGCCTGATGATCTTAATGAAGAAGTCTATATGAAACTTCCTCCCGGATTCTCTTATATTGACACTACGAAAGTATGTAAATTGCAGAAGTCTCTTTATGGGCTGCAACTAGCTCCACGAAATTGGTTTGCTAAACTTGCAATTGCACTAAAGAGGTATGGTTTTCAGCAATCACTAGCAGACTATTCTCTTTTACCTATCACAGTGGCAGCACTATTTTATGTGTTCTTGTATATGTTAATGACCTAGTCATTGCTAGAAATAATGAAGATCTCATTTCTCGTTTCAAGCATTACCTTAGCAAGTGCTTCTATATGAAGGATCTTGGCCTTCTGAAACACTTCTTGGGACTTGAAGTGGCACGAGGACCTAATGGGATATTTCTCTCTTGATGAAAATATAATTTGGATATAATATCCGAACCCGAACTCCTAGGAGCCAAACCTATTGCTTTTCCTCTCGAACAAAATTATAACTTGGCCTTAACCACTAGCACACAATTGCAAGATCCTAAGAAGTATCGTCGACTAGTTGGGAGACTTATCTACTTAACTATTTCTCGACCTAAACTAAGTTATTTTGTTCATATCCTGGCTCAATTCATGCAGTGTCCTAGATAGGAGCATTGGGCTGCTGCGACCCGGGTAGTTCGCTACTTAAAAAATCATCCAGGCCAAGGCATTTCCCTTCAGTCTACTTGTGATCTCCAATTATTTGCTTATTGTGACTCCGACTGGGCTAGTTGTCCCCTCACACAACGCTCTTTAAATGGGTACTTTGTCTTGCTTAGTCAATCTCCTATTTCTTGGAAAACAAAGAAGCAAGCCATTGTTTCTCGCTCTTCAGCAAAAGCTTAGTATTGCTCCATGGCCACCACAGTTTGTGAGCTGAAATGGCTTAAAGCTATCTTAAAAGATCTACGAGTGTCTCATCCTCAACCTATATGGCTCTTTTATGATAGTCAATTAGCGCTTCATATAACTACTAACCTGGTTTTTCATAAGAGAACCAAACATATCGAAGTTGATTTCCATTTAGTTCGTGATAAAATCCAAGCCGGCTATATTACAACGATGCATGTTCGTATTTACAATTAGCTTGCAGATATCTTGACAAAAGCTCTTGGCACACAACAATTTGCTTTTCTCCTTGGCAAGTTGGGCATTCGAGACTATCATGCACCAACTTGAGGGGAGTATTGGGATATCATGTATTCATTTAAAATAGCCTGTAAATAATTAGGCAATAATTATCCTGTATATTTTTATATCTTTTTGGAGTTATTATAGGAATAGAACACTATCAAAGGAGTAATTCTAGGAGTCTGTTAGGGATGCATATTCTGTATATATTTGTATCCTTCGTTGGAGAATAAACAGAAAAACCTATTCTTATTCATATTTCTTCAACGTGAAGGAGAACTGCAGAAACAACATGATGGTGCCCAAAGAAGGTTTGAAGAAAACCGGCAGGTTTACTATTGTCTCAAAGAACATCGGAGTACCTCTGGTGGCATTTTCTTTGAAGGACAACAGTTGGCATGACGAGTTCGAGATTTTTTAAGACGCCTTGGTTAGATTATTCTGGCATATAGCATGCCTCCTGATGCCCAACATGTCACTATCCTTAGGTGGTCATTAGAGAAATAGAGGGACTTGTTATTACAGTTTTGGCGTTTTCTATGAGCTTGATACATTGCCCACAAAGTCAATGCTAAGTTAGGTGTTCCAAAAGAAGAATGTGAACAAGAAGACGAATGGCATTTGTTGAGACTTGATGAATAAGAGATGCAGAGGGAGATTGCTACAATTTGGAAGAAATTCGTTATGGACATAAGAAGACGAATAGTGTTTGTTAAGATTTGATGAACAAGATCATGTCCTTAGTCCTTGTTGTCTGCATCTATTTACCAGTTTATGACTCTATTCCACTGTCTTTTACCATCATCAAGTTCTTTTACATATTTGTACCCCAAATGAACTAATATGTGTATAACTTGATGCTCAAAAGTAGAAAACTAGTAACACAAAAACTAAAAATTACAATAACAAAATGAAAGTAGAATAAAATAACTCCTAGAAATTTAATTACGTTTAGGAATGTTCAATTGCATCCAATCAAATTTCAGCATCAATTTAGGCTTTGTCACAATAAACATGTTAGTTTGAATTAAAAGTTAATTATGAATAGAGTATAATATAAATAACTAATTGCAATACAACTTTATCATAAATAAAAATGACTTACTGAGACTTGCTCTCCAACTTCTTACTCTTCATTGTCAACTTCTTCTATTGGATTATGAAAAACCTTAAAATTTTATTAACAAAAAATTCATTAAATTTAACATTCAACATACAAATAACTAAGTACAAAACAATTGAAAATAAAATTCACTTACAAGTATTTGTTCTTGAACTTCTTCTTCTAAAATATCAACTTCCTCCTCTTGTGGGTTTGGAGGAGGAGGAGCTTGTCCTCTTCTACGTTGTAGAGGTGGGCGCCTACCTCGACCACCATATTCCATGAAAATCAGAGGAATGGAAGAACCACTTCGTTGGAAGAACGATTTGGTATAATCGCAAGGATTTAAATCCAAATGAGTTAGTTTGAATGCCTGAGAAAAGATTACAATAAAAATGAAAAAGAAAGGGCATACTCAATGTCATAGAAATAAAATATATCGGAATGAGCAGGAGTAAGCCTACCAGTAGCTAGCACTGGTCTATCTTTCCTTCCCGCCTTCAAAAAGGCTAATGCAAGTAAATCTTCTTAAAACTAAAAGTACATAACTACGTAGAATTAGTCTTTGAGAAAATCAATAAATAAACCAAAGAATGCAGGAAATCATGATACACATTGTAATGTGTAAACCGTCACAAGTATAACCAAAGGTCACCAATCTCATCGATACAGAGAAGAAATGCATAAATGAAAGCCACAGTCAGAACCAATGTCATCGCCAGAGATTTTACTTAAAGAATGGATGAAACTGGAAAATAAGGATAAGAATATGAAATGATAAAAGATATGAATGGTGGTCGGAGCTCCACCCACGAAGGTAAGTCAACTGTAATGCGACGATTACTGTAGAGTGGGGCCAACACAGTAATGTTACTTCTAGGTGATAAAGAAGAAAAAGAAAGTGCACTAACTTTATCTAGCGTAAAAAACGAGAAATATAAAAGCGTACAAGAAAGTTGGAGAGAGAGTGGAAGAAACGAAAGCGAGAGAGTGGCAGAACATACCTCGGAGATGTTCCAGAAATGAACAGGGGAAGGAAAGAGTTGAGGCGAGAAGGTTCAAGCTAAATAACCTAAGGTATTAGACGTTTGGTTTATTAAAACAAGTTAAAACGTGGATCTTTTGATTTTGGCACAGAATAGGAGTAGTATTAGTGGCACAGATAACTTGGTGCCGAGAGAAACAGAGAGTAAAGAGTGGAAAAAAAATCTTACCCAACTTAAATTCTATTTTTTAAAAATCATCTTTTTAAACTTTTTACCATTATTGTATCATTACATTTTTACAAATATAAAACAAAAAACTCGATATTCAATTTTTATTTATTTTTTAGTTTATTTTATTTTAATAATTTTTATTATTAACAATTGGTAAAGAAGCAACTCAATAATAAAATATGCTCACCTTCAATTCCATTATTTAAACACATAATTAATTAACTTTATAAATAGAATATGTGAAACTATCTTATAAATCTAAAAGATATAATCTATCAATTTAATTTCTTTGCAAGATATACTCTTAAATCAAACATTTTATTTTCATTACATTTAAAATATAATAAAATAATATAATTCTAACTTTTCAATTATTAAAAATATAAAAATTTGAAGTTAATATCTATTTTAAAAATTCAAAACAAATAAAAATGAAACTTTTTATCATGTTTGATAAATTGGGGAAATATTCACTATTTTCTTAATTATAATATTTTTGAAAGTTTGATACACATAAAATATGTAAAATAGAAGGGACAAAGAGGTTAACAATATTTACTTAATTTTAAGAGTAGAATATCAAACTATATTTAGTTAATTCAGTCTAATTTTTTCATTTTAGTTACTATATTATTTTTGGAATTATATTCCTATTTTAATTTACATGAAGCTATTATATATATAACAATAATTCTAAAACAATAAAAAATATTATATATATATAAATAAAATATTATATCAAATATTGTTATCGTGTTAGAATTATTGTTATATATATATATATAATATTATATCAAATATTGTTATTGTTTTAGAATTATTGTTATTTTTAAATTAATAAATTTATTTATAATGTAAAAGATAAGTGAAAGATGGTTGAGTATAGAAAGAAAATGTTAACTAACCACGCAAGAGTAATGAGACATAGTGCAACATGAGTGGTAGGGAAGTAGATAGTAAAATACAGTACATAACTGTTTTGGTATAAAGCTGTAACATGTACCAATTACACTTCCTCCATCCGCAGAGTGCGTAAGATTCGTTTGACAAACTGCTGAAGTTACAGTCTTGAAAAGGGAATAAAAATTAAAATATTTTATTTTTAATTAATTTAAATTATTTCTAAAAAATAATTATATTAGATATAAAATTAATTTAAATTAATCATTCAATTTATTTTGTTTGGATTACTTAAAATTTTCAAGATAATAATACCACTATTTTTTTATATAAAAACTTAGGCGCCGCCTTCATAATTGGCCCAATAATGCTACTCTGTTGGGTTGGGCAGACCTTTTTAAGGGCCCAAATGATGCCTGATCAATCAAAAAAGTACACTAATAGTTTTGTTGCTGGGAGTTTGCGTAGGTCAACATATACAAACATCACAATCCAAATCAATGCAGGTATACTGTATACAAAAGCAACAGTTAGCCAAAGAAGTGAGCCGTTTACAATAAGAACCTGTTTTATTCAGTTGTTTAAAATGATCATTCTAAGATTAAATGAGCTTTCTCCATTTAAGGTATTGATATCGGTCAATATATTAGTTTTAATTATTCAACAAATAATACATACATTTCAAGAGATAAAATATTTGTTTATGTCAGTTAGACTATTCTAGATAAGTTGGGAATAAAAAATTATTAAATATTTAGGTTAAATATTTAATTTCAATTATGTAAGGTCACAATTTAAAATTATTAAAACTACATTAAGTTTAGAGACTCAAACATGCCTAAAAAAACCCACCAACTTGACTTTCTAGAGGCTCAAATGTTATTGTAAAGAAAAAAATTAGACGAGAATGAATTATTTATTTAATTTACAAATTGGCTTCTATCTCGATAAGTTAGAGGTTGTTGAAATTAGGGAAAAGTCATTCCATTGTATTAAATCAGTTTCATAAGCTTATTATCTTAAATCCACTATTTTACTCGTGTAGTTTAATGCTTCATTTATTAGAATTCATCTTATTTTCCTTTTGATGGACCAAGAGACATGTCCATGTCCACAAGCATAATTAGTAAATCATTGTCCAATAAGTTCGCAGTTTTTAATGATAAGAACTTACATGAATTAAACAACATGGTCCATCAAGCAATGGTAGTCGATGATAGTAGCGAATACAGTGAAGTTAGCGAAGACCATGTCAAGAGATTTTAGCTAAATGGAACCAACTTGCATTAATCACTCTGAAATTGCAGTATGTCTTTAGCTATTTCCACTTTTCAATCTGTTTGTCTTTGTTTTGTTCATCAGGTCATCAATTTGTTAAATTATTATTGTCAGAGTAGAAAATGTTATGCATCGTTTCATCTTTTTGTCATACACTTAATTTCTGGTCGGCCTTTCGTCTCCATTGTAAGAAACCTCTTTTTGTCGTATTGATGTTCATCCTTGCATGAAGAACTTGTATGCTTTTTCTGTTGTATTGATGTTCACCCCTGAATATGAGACTACTACATGAGCGCCTATATTGATGTTCAGCCCTGAATATGAGACCACTACCTGAACTTAACGACTATTTCAACAGTTAAATACTCTTTTTTACAATTATGATACGTATTCTTATCATATAATTATTTTATATTTAGAATCACTTCAAAAATAATGTTATAAGAATTTTTTAACATTAGTATATACTCATTTTATAATTACAATTGTCCATATTTTATTTTTCTTTGTCCCAATTATTCTTTACATTATTTTATTTAAAATTAAGATTCATCTCCATATCATAATTTATAATTATGTATGATTAATTTATTTTTATTTGAGTTATTTTATTTAAAATTAGGAATAATTTGACTAGACAATAAATGTGATCTTAAGCATCATGAAATGTAGTATGTTGGTATAAACTATATTTTAGTTCCTTATGTATCAAATTATTTTTAAGTTTGTGTTTGAATTATTCTACTTAAACTTTCATCATTAAAACATGATAATAATTCTAATTATATTATATTTTATATTATTTTATTAAAAACTTGTTGAAAATATATAGTTATATATAATATAGACTAAAAAATTATACGAGAAAAAAAAGCTGCTACACAATAATAAGTTATATAAGAGTAATAAAAAATAAAAGACATTATAAATTAAAAACTAAGATAATTGATTAACTGGCTAAAAAAGATTAGCAATTGTTGACTTACTAAATTGGCAGTCCTTGGAGAACATCGAAGAACTTACAACTAATATCACATATGATTGTGTTAGTATTATAAATAAGTTTATTATTAATTTTAAATTAATCTTTATTTAAAATTCTTTACCACTAGATATGAGATGCTCTTAAATAGGAACAAATGATTGAATTTTTGAAAAAATTTTCGTAGCCATTTTTCCCCCGATCTCTTCCATAAGAGTTCTTAATCTCCAATACGGGATACTTTGCTCAGATTTAAAACTTACTATTAATACTGCTTGAAATTCAATATAAGGATCCTTCTCATTCAGACAGTCCCTATAAATGTCTTGTTATAAAATTTTGTTATAACAAGATTCTAAATAATTTTATAATGAATAATAAATAATTAAAATTTACCTGTTCCACTTGTGAAAAACTTTTGTATACATCCATAATTCCTATAACCGGCTGCTTCAAGATAATTTTTAAAAGCTTACAGTTATCAACCGGTTCCTTTACTTCAAAATTTGATACGAGTACAACTTGTTTTTCCTACAATAATAATTTAAATAGTAAAACATAAGAGATTAAAATTTTAAATGTAAATTATATATAAAATTAATTATTAAAATTTCTTAGTTCTTTCTTTTCTTGTAATCATATTTTTCATCTCTTTTTTCTCGACAAGGACAATCCACTTTTCTTACTAATTCATTGTTTCGAATCTATTTATAAGTTTTTTTCTGGTTAAGGATGCAAGTCCTATTTTCTGATGTTCGTAGTACATAGTTTGCTAATTCTTGAATTGAGAGTTCTTTCTTCTTATACAATTTCGTAGGTGACTTGCCCTCTTCATCCATATTGTTGAAGACTTCTATAGCATTTTTTATAGCATGTGCCCAATAAATTTCTTCATAGAATAATATACAATAAAATATAATTAAAATTATTAATAAGAAAATAATTAAATATGAGTAAAATAAGAAATTAAATATGAGTATACCTGAATACTGCCTTTTCACATAAGCCAATGTGACATTTTTTGTTATCCAATCAAATATTCCTAATTTTAAACAAGATAATGTTAGGAGAGAAAACAAAGGAAAGCTTGTAGAGAGATGTGAGAGCTTCTCTCTGTCATATACAATAATGACTTATATCCGGTGAAAGTTTTTAACAAGGAACAGTAGTGACTGAGGCATAGAATTGATATTTCACTTTCAGAGACACAAGATCGTGAAGGAGAACTGCAGAGATAACATGATGGTGCCCAAAGAAGGTTTGGAGAAGACTGACAGGTTTAGTGTTGTCTCAAAGGACATTGAGTACCTGTGGTGGCATTTTCTTTGAAGGACAACAGTTGGCATGACGAGTTCGAGATTTCTGACATTTTAAGGCGCCTTGGTTGGACTGTTCTGGCATATAGCATGCCTCCTGATGCATAACATATCACTGTCCTTAGGTGATCATCAGAGAAGATTTCTCTCAAACCCTCCCAGAGGGACTTGTCATTGCGATTTTGGTGTTTTCCATGAGCTTGATACATTGCCCACAAAGTCAATGCTAAGTTAGCTGTTCCAAAAGAAGAATGTGAACAAGAAGACGAATGGCGTTTGATGAGACTTGATGAACAAGAGACGCAGAGGGAGATTGCTACAATTTGGAAGAAAGGGAGATTGCTACAATTTGGAAGAAATTCGAGATGGACAGGAAGAAGACGAATGGTGTTTGTTAAGATTTGATGAACAAGATCATATCCTCAGTCCTCGTTGTCTGCATCTATTTACCAGTTTATGACTCTATTCCAGGGTCTTTTACCATCTTCGAGTTCTTTTACATTTTTGTACCCCTAATGAACTAACGTGTGTATTTTCAGCACGTTTGTAGGCGAGCTAAATGCTAATTTATGGTACTTAAAATTTCGCTGCTTCAAGCCTTAAGTTTCGGCTTTTTCTAAAAAAAATTATGACCAGAAATGAGGTTAGATTATTGAATTTAAATTATTAATTGGTCAAAATAATTTATTTAAATTTAAATTAAAAAGAAATATAAATATAACTAAATCTTATTTCATTACATAGAATTATCTGGACTAAGAAAATGTTACTTTTTTACCAAAAAAATTGATATGAACCCCAATAAACAACTAGTTTTAATGAAAATAATTAAATTTTATCTCTCTAAAATATATATTTAATATTTAATATATATTTTTTGGTTCAACTCTATCTTGACTTTAATTCTATTAAGTAAATAAGCATATCAAATAAAGAGTAGGAAAATAGGGTGAAATCTTAAACAAATTTTACCGCTTGAAGTTATTTTTTAAAATTTGCGAATAGAATTGATTTTAAATTATGAATTCATTCCAAACAAGGCTTCTAAGAACGAGAATTGTAATAGAAACAAGCCTTGCCCTTAAATAAAACAAAGAACCTAAATGATGTAATTTAGTTTTCTTTATATGTACTATAGAACAAAGAACCTAAAAGATAAAAAGATTATAGATAGATATATGCACCTAAAAGTTTTCTTTAAATTGAAATGGCAAAATTGGTCTTGTTCGTTTTTGGCCGGATTAACCGAGTCACGGATAAGCCACGGGCCAACCATGGTTAGCCCGAGTGGGCCATAGGCCGATCAGTATTTTCAAAACGATGTCATTTTAGAAGTTTTTTACTTAAAAAACAAACGGTGGGTTAAAATGGGTCACGGGTCAGGCTGAGCCAAGGGCAGCCTGGCCCGACTCAACCCATTGACATTCCTATTTTTAAATGGTAAGTGAAGCTTTTGATTTTCTCTTCAGAGAAAACGTACGCTTAAGTGTGCTATTTGGAAGTATTTATCAAAGACAAAGCTTAGTCAACGAGACACTAATATAAACTTGTTGGCTGCTATTTGCTTCTTATACAAATTAAATGACTTGTACGTAGGTACTTGTTATGGGAACATGATGCTCAAAAGTAGAAAACAAGTAACACAAAAACTAAAAATTACAATAAAAAATTGAAAGTAGAATAAAATAACTCCTTAAAAAATTAATTACGTTTAGGAATATTCAATTGCATCCAATCATATTTCAGTATCAATTTAGGTTTTGTCACAATAAACATGTTAGTTTGAATTAAAAGTTAAATGTGAATAGCAAAGTTATGAATACCGTACCGGATTCGGTATCGGATTGGATTCTAGTATAGCACTGTACCGGTACCCGTTAATACCGGGTACCATTTCGGGTAATTTTTTAAATTTATAAAATAGTCCCTAAATTTTTTTTAAAAATTGCAAAATAGTCCATTGTCATACTGTACAGTTGTACTGTATATTTTTAACCTAGTCTCTAAAAATCAAAATAATAAATAATAATCAC
>JAOQMS010000178.1:32910252-32921454 GCA_027563885.1 Erythroxylum longipes | reverse complement strand
CCCATTTTTTGGCAGGCCTAACTTTGAGTCCATGCTTCATGTGTAGAATAATGGAAAGACTAGGGATTATAACTCGCTCTTCAACGACTCCAACGTGGTAGTTGTAGAGAATGGAGGCTGCAGCTGCTTTCATTTGAATGAAAGCCATTTTCTTTCCAATACAAGTTCTTAGTCCTGCATTGAAAGCTAAGAACTTGTAGGATGGCTCGAGTTTAATACCTCGTTGCTCCGTAATCCATCTTTCAGGCTTAAATTGTAAGCAATCTTGGAAATGTCAAGAGGCTGCTCAAAATGAATCATGTACATTATCAAGATTGACTACTTTTTTGCATACACTAGCCTCTTTTATTACTCTTTTATTTTTCTGTACTTGTTTTTCATTCATCTTACACTCTTTTTCTTAAACTATTCTTTATTCAAACTACCAATGATTCTAGTCATACACAAGTCCTTATAATTAATAATAGTTGGGTATGAACATATTACGGATCAATCTCTTCATCGCTTCTTATTATTGAATAGGTCTTTCATTATTCTTATACCTGTTGATAGTAAATTGATCCCATCTAATGATAGCATAATATGTGAATTCAACTATTATTAGTTTGATCTTCTGTTTCTTAAAATAATTATGACAATTAAACATATTTTATACCTTTCTTTCCTATTTCAAATATTAGTTTGAGATCATTCTTTCCTTGAAAGGCAGAGAATTTCATCTTAGTACTAGCCAAGTTGCTATTTTATTTGTTTTGAGATAACCTTTTTACCCTTCCTAGAGTTAGTCTCATCATAATAATAATCCTCCTCTTCCTTCTCCTCAAATGTGTGTTTTCCAGAAAATTTAGAACTAGATGGAAACTCTAAACTATCTAACCTCATATGTAGAACCTTGAATTGGTCTTGAATAGCTTTTATTAGTAACTTGAGATCAAGTTCTACATTTTCTTCACTGTTATTTATGTTTCAATCTGCAAAGAAAACATTATTAAAAAGATTTGTTTTTTAAACTATCCATCCTTATGTTTAGAACCTTGAAATGGTTTAGGACAGTTTTCATAAACAACTTGAGATCGAGTTTTGCATAATCTCCACTGCTAATCATATTTAAATCCACATAGAAAAGGTTAATAACAAAGATTTGTTTTCCTCGCAACTCCCTGTGTGTTTATACTCAAGATCACATCACTTAATCATTTATATTTTACTCAATTTTGACTTTTTTTTTAATGATGTTCTCACTAGTCTTACCTTTTACTGCTCAAATTGCCTTTACAAGCCCTTTAAGAATAAATATATTACTGTTCCTACTAAAATAACGAGCAATAATGGGGTTTACAAAATTCTTAAAAAAAAGGGTTTACAACTTTAGTTGATGAAATTAGGATTAACAAGAAAGAATAAAGGAAGTGAAATCAGCAAAAAGGTAACAAGGATGAAATCAATCTGTGAATAAGTTAATCAAATCAACAAGAAGGAATAATGGAAGCAAAATCAACAAGACAGAATAAACAAGCAAAATCAGCAATAAGGTAACAACCATGAAACAAAACTAATAATCCTTTTTAAACTAGAATAATAGTTAAAACATTTTATACAATTCTAAAATACTTCACAACCAAGTTGCATAATATATGCTATTTAGGTTTTAATGCACATTTTCATTTTCATTTTCATCTTTCTTTATTTCTTTTCTTTTCTTTTTATTTTCTCATCTATCTCTCTCTCTCTCTCACACACACACACACAGATTTTACAAAAAAATACAAGAGAAAAGCTAATGGAATAACTTTGATTGAAGAAGAACACACAAAATGAATGTTATGGACAGAAAGAATTGAATATGATGGACGACGAATGTCATAACCACAAATAAAAGAAAGGACAATAAATAGCATATGATTTTTAATAGCTAAAGCTTTAACACAAAATAATGCATACCTTAAGTTGGAAACAACGTAAAATTCGAATTATAAGGAATTAGAATCGTCTTCAAATCAAGCAAGGAAACTTGATTATCACCAAATTTTTTGATTATAATCAAAGATATAAGGACTTTTATTGCTACAAGTTGCCTTGATAAGATCATGTTAAGTTCTTATTAAAGAACAAAGAACAAATTTGGAAAAAATTCTCAAGCTAAATTATGTATTGATAATCCACAAATTACATCAATAAGAAAAACTTTTATAGGCATAAAATTTGTAAAAACTAGAATCTTGAAAGGAAAAGAAAACTAAAATCCTAAAAGAACATCCCTTCTCAATTGTAAGAAGGATTAAAAATGTCATTGCTAACAGTAAACCAATTAGGATTTTAGGAATCCTATTTCAATCTAGATTTTTAATGTCATAAGAAATCCCATTCATATCACAATTTAACCTCGTAACAAGTTGTAACTCAAATAAGAATTTAGCTACAAAACAATATCAACAAACTTTCGACTTCATAATTAAGATATAACCTAATTATAATAAAATATGTTTAATAAAAACAAAATGAACTAAAGCCCTTAAATACACCTTAACTACATGAACTAAGCTCCATTTAACTCAAAACATGCGGACCAAGTTGTTAGACATTCTACAAGCCTTGTTCTTTATACATTTTTTATATTTCATCTTTAGTAATCTCTAGACAAGTTATCAATCTTGGCAATGCATCCGATTTATCTTAAACAACCTCTTCTTATTGCACCTCCGTGGTTAATCCTTTTCATGCCATCTTTATGCATTTGGTTTATCCTAAGCCATGAGTAATCAGCAGCTCCTAATAAAGTTTTATTTTGATTCCACAACGAAAGTTGAGGGGAGACTCTAGATTCTAGATTGGCTCTTGATGAGAATATCAAGTGTTCGAGGATGAGAAAATGTAAGCTCTCGTATAGGAGGTGAGTATCATAATAGTTGTGCATTAGTCTATATTTTTCTAAGTAATTGACATGTGTTTCTTGCATAATTACTGAATATTATTGTAGTTTAGGATTGATTTTGTATGATTTTGTTTACTTTGATTTCTATTGTTTTTTTTGTTAGATATTAATTTAGGGTAAGAATTGACTCTTTTTATGTAGGAAGGAAGATTGAGCAACTTGGATATTGAACTAGAGATCAAAGAGGAGACTATTTGTTGCAAATTCTCATGATCGTAGGAATTATAATTTGAGTTATTATGCGGGTCTTCGTTAAACTTAAGATTTCTGGACTACTAAAAGAGAATTAAGCCTCCATGATAAAGGGAGTCGAAAGCCTTCTGTAGAAAGAGCCTCCTTAAGTGAAGAACATAAATTTTTATCCTTGAGGAACGATTGAAGTCAAGGATATCATCAAGATTGAGAAAAATAGCATACTAACATTCAAATTTTCAAATTTTGGTAAAGAAGAGAAGAAATTTCTTTTATTCAATTTTCTGTGTTTTTTTTCTTCTAATCTTTGTAAGATGGATTATTTGTGTGTTGATGATGTTATGGAGACCATGAGTGACTGAGTTAGTTTTAGGGATTACTTTTGAACTATTTTGTTAAAACTCTGATTTTATTGAATTGAATAAAAGTATTTTTGATGATTGTTGATTTTATTTGTTATCTTGCAACAAATCGAAAGAGTGAGTAAGATTATTTGTGTAGGATTGTACAACGAGAGTTGATAACTTATAGACTTGCAATCATCACTTTAATTGATTAGTTAGAAGAGAGATCTCAACGAATTCAACTGATCACCTATAATATAGTTTAATAAATAGTTGACTTGGTGGAGTGGTTAGGTAGGTTGAGAGATCGTTTAATTGATTCCATTTGATTTGATTAGGGACAATTAATTAAACCTTGAGAAAAGGGTAGTTAATACATTCGAAAGTCTTAGGTGAGACACAATTTGATTAATAAAATAGGAGAGAGAAAAATAGGGAAAAAGTAATCTCTAATCTTTAGATTCTTAAATTTCAATTTTTCTGTATTTTGTTATTGTCCGGTGTTCATTATTAGTCTTTTTATTTTAATTAAAATTTTCAGATTATTTTTATTAAACAATTTCATTTCTTAAATAAAGTCTGATCTGAATTAAGTGTGTCTGGGCATGAATCCTTATGAGATCGATATTCGCTTTTTAACTACAAGTCACGACCTATACACTTGCAATTTTTTAGTGTAAAACGAGTAGTTTGTATTACTTAGTTACACTTAACATGTCACAGTCCCACATTGGAAGCTTTAATAAATTTATGAAACAGGTTACTAATAAACTTATTAACTAATTATTTTTGGGCTTGTAATTCTCTTAAGCCACAGTTAAAATTACTATAGAGTCACTTTAGACTTGGGATGTTACAAATTGTATAAAATAAATTAAAGTATGTTTATAATGTCTTAAATATAGATTTGTTTAATATTAATTTTAATTCAAATTTAAGAGAATTATAAATTAAAAAATAATAAGTTAAAAATTTGATTAATAATCTTTTCTTTGAAATTATGAAGTCTTTCATTTCTTCACTCCTTTCTCATACAATATTGCAATATATACATATCTTCAATCTGAGATTTTTACAATCTCTTTCCCTTAAATCTTTGATAATTTCATCAAAAACTCAATTCACAATCTAAAGTCACTCTTCATCTTTCAATGTAGAATTAGACTAGAAACCTATTAAGAGCTGCTAACTCACAGTTTTTCCCTATTACCATCGCTCCTTCTTACTCTTTCACCCTGATTCAATATTGTACTAACACAATTTTGCTCTACTGTCATTTATAATGCTACAAATATAGATTGATCTACCAACAGAGGTTGGTCTAAATGGTAAACGGCTCGGTTCCACTTAAGTAGAATCTCAAGTTCAAGTCTTAGTGTATGCAGAAATCTCTAATGGGAGACTCACCCACTACAGCTAGGTGTGCGATGCAAGTCGACTCTAAATGTAATCGAGGGAAAAAAAAAGCTTCGATGAATTGGACGGGCAACCAAAAAAAAAAGATTGATATACTCAGAACTTTAAGTCAGATTTAAGAAATTATAATTAAGCTTGAAAATAGTTAATTAGAAAATTGATTAATAACTTTTTATAAATTTATAAAAACTTTCACCTCTTTACTCCTTTCTGTTGTCATATTTTGATACCCATATTTTTTGTATATCTATATAAAATTATTTATTTACGTACATAAATAAAAGTATCATTTCACCTATTTATTGTAAGAGTATCATTTTATGGCATAAGTGGAGGGAGATTACAAGGAATGCATGATAACAACTTCCCCTCTGTTGGGACTAACCAAGTCTTACATGTATATAGAAAAGTAGTGATCACCATGCCCATCTTTTGGCAAACCCAACTTTAAGTCCACGCTTCATGTGTAGAATAGTAGAAAAACTAGGACTGATAACTTGCTCCTCAACGACACGAACATGGTAATTGTAGATAATGGCGGCTGCAACCGCCTTCATTTGAATGAAAGCCATCTCCTTCCCAATGCAAGTTCTTGGTCCTGCATTGAAAGCGAAGAACTTGTGGGATGGCTCGTGTTTAATGCCTCCTGCCTGTGTAATCCATCTTTCAGGCTTAAATTCTAAGCAGTCATCTCCCCATATTGAACGCATCCTTCCCATTGCGTACATACTGATCAAAATCTTCATTTTTGGATTGACATGGTGACCGCTGGGAAGAATGTCATCTCTAAGTGGGGACTTGTGTTGAAAGGGTACTGGAGGGTAAAGCCTTAGTGATTCGCATAATGCTGCATGCAAATAAACCTTGTTTCTCAGTTCTTTTATGTCAAATAGACGCAGTTTGTGGTCAAGATTATTTACATCTGCAGGTAGAGTTCCTTCCAGCTCCTCCCTGATCTCAGTCTGAACTTGTGGATTTTTCGAGAGAAGCCAGAAAAACCATGTCAGAGCTGTTGCTGACGTATCTTTTCCAGCAATCAGGAAGGTTAAGATAGTGTCTCTCAGGAATTTATCGTTAGGTTCCTGATTTCCTGGTGCACTCGCATCCGTCATATATGAGGCTAACACGTCAGCACTTTGTCCATCTTTTTCTCTTACCAGTTTAGTTCCTTGTCTGAGTTGTTCCTTCTTTGCTGATATGATATCAGCTACAATAAGATCGATGGCCTTCCAAGCTTCTCTGAGTTTCTTCTCTTCTCCAATACCTAGCCATCTTTGGAGTTTCCAGATGGTCTTGGGAGAAACATGTCGATATACTATTGCTTCCCCTGCGTTGTCCAATGCCTTGGACAAAGCAACTTCAGGAAAATCAATGGAAAGGCATGCAGCGTCGTAGCCCATAAGAATCGTGCACATTGAATCCAGTGTAAACCTTTGGAACAAATCTTGTAAATCCACCACTAGTTGTTCTTCAGCCACACGGTTCAGGACTGGAACTAGCCCATTCTCCACCTTGTCATGACTGATCTTCATCAAGAATTTGATGAACCCTGGACGAGTAAGTAGCTTCTGAGCAGTTTCCCTCTGGCTTCTCCAAGAATCCGAGTCAGAGTTTGAAATGCCGTCTCCAAGAATATCGAATATTTGTTTGAACTCCGATCCCTTTGGGAAGTTAGAGAAGTTAGAGGTCATAACGTGGTGTACGTTGGCTGGATCGACTGTGATAAAAAAGTCCATGTTACAGAAGCTAGGACCTCTGAATAAGAAACTATATTGTGTAAGCGATAAAAATTCAGTACACCAATCATGAATTCGGTGTAACTGGAGGAGAAGATCAGGCATCATTCCGACCAGTGGCCAGTAAATGGGGATGACAGTTCTACGTCGAAGACGGAAGAGAATGATGAGAATCACTAGTGCCAACAAGATATAAAGAAAGCGAAGTGAAGACATCTTGGTTTGAGCGTTGCAATGCATCTATATCATTAGCTTGCAGTTGGTTTTATAAACACGACTCAATACTCATCCTCAAAGTCATTTAATCCAACTGTCACCTATTTTGTTATTAAGGAAGAAAAGTCGCGATTCGCATGATGTATATATATGTGTAAAGAGTTAAACGTTTTCCAACTCGATCGCTTTGCTTAAACTTCTTAATAGTTAACTTTTCCACTACGGTTGGTTTAAACTTTAAATATCCGAATGGTCATTAAATATTAGTTGGTTAACTTTTCCACTACGGTTTGTTTAAACTTTAAACAGGCGAATGGTCATTAAATATTAGCTATTAGTTATTAATAAAGGCTCAGAATCAAGCTTCAAATCCTGGGCTTGGAAGCGTGGATTTCCAGAATTTGGCAATGAGTAATAGTCAATACCGTCTTCTCAAGAAGCATAATCTGAGGCATTCTAAATATTAAAAGATACTGATCCTCCGTCTAATTTTATGATGTTTTATTTTGTCACATAAATTTTAGCTATTTATTTATACGGGTCTCGTATTTATTTATACGGGATTCACATAGGACCCGTATAAATAAATGACTGAGATTCAGATGACAGAATAAGATACTATAAAATTGAACAAAAGATCCTGTCTCAAATGTTAATCCTATTCATTGACAAAGATTAATTACATTCATTACCAAAGACAAATAATTTTAATTAATTTATCTATTAATTGAACTAGAAAAAAGGACAAAAAAAGTATTAAGTAATCAAAAAATAATCAGCTCATTAGGATAAAGCCTATGTAAAATCTTATAAACCACACTCTTAATCTTATAAACTACATCAAAACACGTAGAAGAAGCCGAGTCTTAAGTGAACAACATTCCTTATCGTACACAAAGTGTAGATAGTATAAACCAACACCGGTTGCGCGGCTTTGCTTCTTAAAGTGCTATAGTGTAACCCTTTCTAATTCATTTGATGGAACTAGGCAAAGTGGTCATAGCTCATGCCAAACCCAACCAATCACCAATAACATTCCAAATAGCACTAGAGAAAGAACACTTATAAAATAAGTAATCAACAGTCTCTATTCAACACCACACCAATAGCAAGTACGGTTAATGTCAATGTACATCAAATTATCCATTGCGAACACTATCTTCGTCTCTTCTCATTACTAAATGTGTCTCACACTATTCTTATGCCTATTGATAATAAATTGATCCTATCAAATATTAGCTTAATATGTGAATTCAGCTGTTACTAGTTTGACCCTCTGTTACTCGAAATAATTATGACAATTAAACACATGTTATACTTTCTATCACATTCTAAGTATAGTTCAGGATCATTTTTTAATTAAAAGGTATATATTTTCATCTTACTACTATAAAAATTGCTATTATTTTTAAACAACCTTTTTACCATTCTTAGAACTAGTTTCTTCATAGTAATAATCCTCCTTTTTATCCTCCTCAAATGTGTGCTTCTCAAAGGATTTAGGTCTAGATGAGAACTCAAAACTATAAAACCTCAAGTTTAGAAGCGTAAATTGGTCTTGGATAGCTTTCATGAATAACTTGAGATTGGGTTCTATATTATCTCCATTTTTATTTACGTTTAAATCTTCAAAGAAAATATTACTAAAAATATTTGTTTTCCTAAACTATCCATCCCCTTGTTTAGAACCAAGAATTGGTTTTGGATAACTTTTATGAACAAATTGAAATCGAGTTATGCATTATCTCCACTCCTACTTATGTTTAAAACTACAAAGAAAACGTTAGTAACAAAGATATGTCTTTCTCACAACTCTCTTATATGTTTATAATTAAGATCACGTCACTTTATCACTTGTATTATAATCAATTTTGATTTTTTTAAAGATGCCTTTTACCAACCAATTTCCCTTTACAAGCCCTTTAAGAACTTTATTACTATTTATACTAAAACAATAAGCAACAATGAAGTTTATAACTTTAGTTGATGAAAATTAGGATTAACAAGAAAGATCAAAGGAAGTGAAATCAATAAGAAGGTAACAAAGATGAAATGAAACAAAGATTGTAATTTTAATATATTATTAAAACCACTCTTATTTTAGTAATTAGTCAAAAACATAATATCTTCTGCATGCTCTCAACATGTTTTCAAACTTAACATTCAAGTAAATGTTTTTTTTTAAGCAAACCAAGTTTATTTTCTTTTATAATTATAACAAAATGTATTACTTTATAGATTATACATCATTAGTCCTTACAGTAAGAGTGAGCATAAGCTTAGCATTTTCATGGTCAAGATTTGACGGTGATCAGACTTGAAAGGTTAAAATATAGAGATTGTATATTTGATGGGGAGTGGATGGAACTATTGGAGATAGTCTCTCAACTAGTTAGAGGTAAGACTACGACCTCCTCAAACTTTGTATCTTTGTGGGATTCTTGTTGATGTTGTCCTTGTAGAAATTTGATTGCTCTTATAAAATTTAATAAGCTCAACTCTTACTTGATAGCTAATAATTCATTTAGTATTTTCTAGTTAATTATGGTTAGCAAAATATATTTATAAGCTTTAGTAAAACTATTTAAATAATCATAAACAATCCTTTTTAGAGGCATTATGTTAGGATTCCTAAATTGTGTGCCTATTAATAAATTTGACAAAATAATCCGAATTTGGCTCGGTTTAAAATTAATGAGTTTGGTTCCAGTTAATCAGGTTTTAAGATGGATTTTTTTTTCAATTTTTGAGACTTGAATTATATATATAGGCTTTGGAATTGACCACGAGACTATGAGCTTTGGAAGGACTTCGGTGCTTGGATTGTTGTTTGGACTCTGGTACCTTTTTCAATATCTACAACAAACAGGTTAATTTTTCTTTTCCTCTTTTGGTGAAAAAAAAAGAAGAGAAACTTTCTTTGTTGTCGTTGATTATCAAATGTGAGATCGCAAAGTGACGGTTGGTTCTATTTTATTGTTTTGATATTACTATTAGTATTCAACACGTAAGTTTTTCTGTGTTGCTCTCCTTCTTTCTTGGCGCTCTCACTCTCTCTTCCTTCTCCGCAACCTCCTCGTTTCGGGTATGGTTTCTTGATTAATCAATCTCTTTTGCTTTAGTGTTTTCTGGGTTTTGTTGGTTTTCTGAAATTTCTGTTTTTTTTAATGGTTTTTTGCTTTTGATATTAGCTTCTTTGTTTGATTTAGTGTCTACTGCTTTCTAGGTTTTATTATGTTAATATCTTTGCATATGATATTGTTGGATTTATGTTAATATTGACTTTTTATGCTTAATGATCTTATGGTTTACATTTTTTGTTTCTACATGTGCATTCTTTTTTCTGGGTTTTCGTATTTTGTATGATTAAAGTCGACTTCTTTGCTGCTTTATTACTCTCTTGTCATATGGGTATTGATGCTTTTCTAAAAAAGAAAAAACTTTTTTCGTTTTATTTTAGTTTTAAAATATTTTTTAAAAGTCGAGTTATATTTTATTGTTATTTATTTATGTATTTATTGTAATTTTATTAAAATAATGATTTAGCGTGCCAGTTTTACTTATTTACTTTTTAATCTACATCATTTTTTTATTGTCACATCCGCATGTAGATTTATCGGAAATAACCTCTCTATTATGTAAGAGTAAGGCTGCGTATTATTAAACTTCCTCAGATCTTGCCTGCTTATAAAACTTCGGATTGACTGTGATGATATATATATATATATAAAAGTTTGGTTCGAGTTAACCAAGTTTTAAGGTGGATTTTTTTTTCTTTCAATTTTTGAGACTTGAATTAGACTTGGACTGTGGGATTCGTGTATATAATCCCATGGTCCAAGTCTATTCAAAATCCTAGATCTCCCCTCTTCTTTTCTTCTTAATTCGTAGTGGCTAACTTCCCATCACCGTCATGATGCCACTTCTTACCCAGACCACCTCCACCTCTGTAAACAGAGCAGTTTAATCATTGTATAGGCACTTAAATACTCTACATTACTTCTAAGAGGTTCATCGATGTTAACCATTTTGGCAAGAACACATTTATGTAGTGTTTGGTTAGTGTCTTTAAGAGTGGAGACGGATGACAGAGACACAAAAGTTCTGTCCCCTAACCTGTTTAGTTACTGTCTCCATCTAATTTTGTCCCGACTCCGGAGACAGGGACATTAAATTCTTGTGACTTCCATAACTGTGGCACGGAAATGAGAGGACAGAGACAGAAACTAATGACATTGGTGAAATGTCAAAAATACCCTCCCCTTAAAACCTAAAACAAAACATATCTTTCAAACCTATTAAGTAATAATAATAATTTAATTAATTATATTATAATTAATTAATTAATTATAATATTTAAATTAAT
>JAOQMS010000178.1:32883178-32910152 GCA_027563885.1 Erythroxylum longipes | reverse complement strand
GAAACACCAAGAAGAGAACAGATCAACTCATCAACCAACAAAATCAAGTATCAACAGATTCAACACACCCAAAAAAATTTTTTAACCGTCGGGTCTTCTCTTCTCTATTCGGGTTGGGGCTTCGGGTTGACCGTTGTCCAGGTCCAGCCGTCCACTTGTGAGCTTCGGAGGGTGGGTGGTGGTCCGGTGTTGCGGGCTTGCGGTGGTGCGGTGAGGAGGAGAGCTGCGGTGCGGAGTGCCGACTTCGCAAGATCTACACGATGAGGGGAGGAGGAGGACTAGGGCGAGGAGGAGAACCGGAGAAGACGACAAGCAGGCGTCGGCGGCAGTGAGATGATCCAGACGCCGGCGAGAGAGACGGTGAGGGCGAGAGAGTGAGAGAGAGAGGGTGAGAGTTAGAGAGAAGCTGAAGACGGTAGTCGGGGTCCGAGGGGGTGGGTAGATTTTAGGTTAATTTTTTATTTGCAAATCAGTCCTCCAATTTTTCGAAAATTTCGAAATTACCCGGAATTTTTCGGTATGTTGGGTACCGGCCGGTATTTTTGACCGGTACCGAAGTTGGGATCCAGGTACCAGTCTCCGGCCGGTACGATACCTTTCGGCCGGTACCAGCCGGAACGGTACGGATCTCAAAACGTTGGAATCAGCTATCAGCTAACAACTAATACAATTAGCTAATTGTCAAACAGGACCTTAATCCATTTAACACCCACTGTATTATTACTATGGAACCCGAGGGCTGCTGGAAACATGATGCTGAGCAAGGCCAGCGATCAATCAATAGTTGACCAATTAAGTATATAACGATTCATTGTATCCAGAAGTGCACAGGCTACGTAAGAATCTGAGGGATTTTGAAATTCCAGATTTATATCTTTTAGGACTCTTGAGGTAAAGTTTTAGGGGCTTAAGATTAGTCCGGTCAAACTGAGGTACTTATATAAAAAAAAGAAGACACGTGGCTAAATTCTTCACCTGCTGTCCGTAATGAAAAGCGCAGGACCATGAACAGGTAAATCCACCCCATTCTAAATAATAGCCCAATTGTACTGATGTAGATGATGGCTAGATTAATTATATTTTTAAATTATTTTTTAATTTTATCATTTTATTAAAAGTATAAAATTTTATCAACAAATATAGTATTAATATACTGTTAATTTATGTGGTTAACTTTGTAGCTATAAGTTATCATATGAGTAGAGTTCATCCACCTTAGATAATAAGTAGAATTTTAATAAATAATTATTTATTAAAATAAAATTTTACGAGTTTCAAAATTATTTTATAGTAATAACAAGTAATTAATTACTTTATTTTTAATCATTTTTTTATTAATATAATAATTTATTTATTAAAATTTACATATATATTAAAGTAGTTAGGCCTATCCTATGTGAGATTCAAGACTGAGTTAATTCTCATGTGTTTATATTTTAAAAAATAAAATTATATATATTTTATTAATATTTTTACATTAAATTAACGTTATTAAAAATTTAAATTTAAAATATAATTTACCTTTCTTATACCATTAAACTTTAAAAAGAAGACATCCAATCTTTTAATAAGATATATAAACCATAAAAAAGAATTTTTAGGGAAAATACGTTTTACTTCTTAAAGATTGGATGGAAAAAAAACAATGTTAATAAACTTGCAAAATTTTAATAAAATTTAGAATTTCTCTAATTTTAAATTTAGAAGATATAATTTAAAAAATATAATTTTTTTAATATTTAAAAAACGTTAACCTTTAACTTAAAATTTGATGAAATATACCTTATGCTTAAATTGTAAATATTTATGATAGCTAATAATCATAAATATATTATTTATTATTAAAATTTAAACTTGTACATGTAATATTAAATTAAAGTGAACTCATTTAAAATGTTCTTTATAATTCTAATTTATTATTAAAATTCATTGTAAATTTATCATTAGTCAAATTCATAACATATATTCAAACAAAACATTAAATTAAAATTTTTTAATAAAGAAAAATAAGTTTATTATTTTTATTTTCTTTTATTCAAATATACGACTCAGCAAAAAATCACAACTCACGAAAAATTTAGAAAAATTTGTATTAAGAATGTCAATGAATTGGGTCAGATAGGGCTAGGGATGATGGTGGCCTGTGATTTGGTGGGCCGGGATAGGTCAATCCGCAAGCCAGCCTGTGGTCTGGGCTATGGCCCGACTGACAACCGACATGCCGAATATTTATTTTTTAAGAAAAAATTTCCTAAAAGACGTCTTTTGACCATGATCCGTCCGTTATTTTCAAAACATCAACTCTTGACCCACTTGTGATCTGATCAACTCGGGCCAAGTCGGATTTATTTTGTCATCACTAGTTGGACATATATAGCCTTATTCTTAATTAATAGAGAATGTTTTCAAATAAAATAATAATTTTTTCTTATAAAAAGAGTAGGGCTTCTCGTAAAAATATTCAAAATTTAAAAGCCCAAACTTTAGTTAGAACCAATTTTAAATCAACAAATATAAGCAAACAACTTCTCCACCGTCTTCCCAATTCACAAACCCTAAAAAAGCCGTTAGGTTTATCGCAGAGCATGTCCGCCACCCAAGCCTCCTCCTCCGCTGAAGAAGCATCAGATGCTCTGATCCCATCCCTTCCAAACGACGTCGCGTTGGAAATTTTAGCACGAGTCCCGCGTTCTCACCATCCGCTCCTCTGTCTCGTCTCAAAACGGTTCCGTTTCCTCGTTCGCTCACCTCTCTATTACACTACTCGTTCTCTACTCCATTGCTCACAGCCATTTCTCTACCTCGCACTCCGCATCGCCACCACAAGTTCCCTGCAGTGGTTCACACTGTACCGGAACTCTTCCAACCCTAAAAGTCCGCAAAACTTTTTGGTCTCTCTCCCGCCAACACCTTCTCAACTGGTTGGTTCGGCTTTTGTTTCGATCGGACCCAAGATCTATGTCATCGGCGGTTCGATCAACGACGTGCCGTGTTCCCATGTTTGGGTACTTGATTGCCGATTAGGCACGTGGCAGGCGGCCCCCAGAATGAGTATTTCGCGGGAGTTCGCGGCCGCCGGCGTGGTGGATGGGAAGATCTACGTGATCGGAGGGTGTGTGGTGGACACTTGGGCCCGATCCAAGAACTGGGCAGAAGTGTTCGACCCGAAAACTCGAAAGTGGGATTCGGTGGAGAGCGCAAAAGACGATCTTTTGCGAGAGAAATGGATGCACGCGAGTGCTGTTATAAACAGTAGAGTCTATGCGATGTCGGATAGGAAAGGGGTGGTTTACGAGCCGAGAACGAAGCAATGGTGTGGTGTTGAGAAGAGGTTGGACTTGGGGTGGAGAGGAAGGGCTTGTGTGATTAATGGAGTGTTGTACTGTTATGATTACTTGGGAAAGATTAGAGGGTTTGATGTTGAAATCGGAGAGTGGAAGGAGTTGAGAGGCGTTGAGAAGGATTTTCCAAAGTTTTTGTGTGGTGCAACAATGGCGAATGTGGGTGGGAAACTGTTTGTGGTTTGGGAAGGGAAAGCAAATAGGAAAGGAAATGGTAATGAAATGGAGGTTTGGTGTTCGGAGATCTCTGTGGTGAAGGGTGGAGATGGGCAGCTGTGGGGGAAGATTGATTGGTGTGATGTTATTCATAAAGTCCCTGTTAGATCTTCCATTGTTCATTGCTTGGCTGTTACTTTATAGTATGTTTCTGTTAAATGTCCCTTTATTTACTTGTGGTTTCAGCATCTTTTATGATTCATTATTTGCGGAAATTTGTTATATTTTTGTTGAAGTAAATTGTTGAATTAGGGTATATCGCATAGTTTAGGAAGCTATTTGAGAATCAAATTACTATGTTGATGCTTCAAAGGAATGTTCAGAATTTATTATTCTGTAACAATGGAGTTCGAATAGAGTATCGCTTTCCGATATGTTGTTCTTCTGTGAGAGTAGCTACAAGTACCAAGAGAAGGCATGATCTTGTGTGCCTTTCTTCTTGACTGCCAAAGTGGCTGTAGCTAAATAGAATTGAAGTTAACTGGCCGGTTGTTGTATGAGATACTGAGTAATCTCTGTTGATAAATCTGCTTACCGAACTTCTTACACTACCGTTCAAGTGTATGATTTCTTTACTTTCTCTTTTCTTTTCCGTGGTTTTCCCATTCTAATTGTAGATGAGGAGGGAGAGAAGAGGGAGATGGCATAGAGTTTGGCGTTTCTAGAGGCCCTTCTCAGACATTAACTTGATTTATTGTCACCTTCCAGGCAATCTGCTATATTGCCTAGCAGCTTGCGTCTAATGGGGACTACATTTTCCGTTGGCTTTACTGATCTCTATTTAATTGTTTAAAGACATTTTGTCCTAGGTTAAGGTTTTACTTGTTCATTTCTATTCTACTCCATTGGTTTTTATTAGTTTGGATCTACTATGATCATGCCTTTTTAATACTTATTTACGAAGCATCTAATAATGGCTATATGTACCAAGAGAAGGTGTTAATAGTCCCCTTCATCTTGATTGGCCATAAGGCTGTAGCTAAATCAAATTGATGAATGAGAAGCTAACTGGCCGGTTGTTCTGTGGGCTTCAATAGAAGTCTCTGTTAACATATCTGCTTACCGAGCTTTTAACATTCAATTATTTTGACTTCAGTCTCTGTAAAAAATTGCTCTTTGCTTGTAGTTGACTTAAAGAGTTTGCTACCTAGACAAATTTGCTCGTCGAGTCATGGCTTTCTTTCCTTTATTTTGTTGTTCTGTCAACAGTGACCTGAGATTATGATACAAAGGTTGTTCCATTTCTTTTTAAAATGCCAGATATAATTGAGCCAGCATTGCTTTCTCTTCTATGCCTCAAGGAAGGATGTTGTCCAGATATAATTGAGCCAGCATTGCTTTCTCTTCTATGCCTCAAGGAAGGATGTTGTCCTCTCTTAGTGAGTAAGCTTCGAACCCATGTCTGGAGAAATAGATCAGTATTCGGCTTGGAGGAGGCCACCATGACCCCCTGAGGCGCTAAATATCGGTAAATCAGACATATTGCGTATTCTCTGTATTTATGCCCCCTACCGCATCAAAGTTTGCAGTCTATATCGTTGCATAGATTGCTGGGAAAAAACTAGAATGCGTCTTTGCATGTACAGATAGTATTTTACTCTTCTGAATAAGCAGAGTTCATGTAATAAAGATGCCTTGAGTTGACTTGTTCCACTGATAAGGAGAAAGATGATGTACAGTATAGAAAATTGTGATACATCCTGTATGAAGTTTGATCCAAGTATCAATTAAATATGTGTAAAACCTGGTTCCGTATCGATATGAAACATTGGATAAGGCTGTGTCCCTGTTATGTTCGTTGCCTTTAAACTTTCAGGTGCAGGTGGTTGAAGACGAGGATATGAGAGCATAGGATTAGGCATCACAATTCTGGTTCGAACCTGGGTGGCACTTGACAGGCTGAACTAGTGAACTCTCCTGTTTTAATTTGTAGGTTAAAATGATGACGTTTTGAGATGACTTAAGTGGTGTGGGCTGGGATGTGGTCGTTTGAGTTAGATTGGGCTTGAGCCACTTGTAGGTATCTGGCCCGATCCGGCCCATCCTTGCAAAATGATTGTAAAATTATACCCAAAGACCTATATGCGCGTACTTTGCAACTTTCTTTTTCTAAACTATGATTTGATTAGAACAATGTAATGGTTTAAAACATAATCATAGAAGTTCTCTTTCCACGATCCTAAGGAAGCGGCATTATTAAATTCCTATATTGATTAATGAAAAATAAGTTATATATAAGTATTATAAAATTTTAAATTGAGATATAATAATTTTTATATATGGTATGAGTGCTTTAAACTTTCACATTTTAAAAAAGGATTATGTTTGTAAAATGTTATATTTTAAATTTTTTATATGGACAAACAAGGGATTAATTATATTATACTTTTATGTCATTTGAATTTTATTTGAATTTTAAAATTAATGTATTATTATAATATTATTTAACTATCATATATTTCATTTAAATATAATTTATTAATTTTTGTTTATAGCTCTAAATTATTTTATTTTTAATAGGCAAAAATACATAAAATAATTAAAATATTAGTGATGTTATATGATTCTTAAAAATGATAAATAATAATTTTTAAAATAAAAAATTGAATCACAAAAATCTTAAAACCCAAGAAAATTCATTAAACAAAACCCAAATAAAATTTAGTGAAAAAGGAAAATAGTAAAAACATATTAAATAAGACAAAAATTTAAAATATAAATAAGAAATTGTCCTTTTATCAGAAGTTTAATTAAAAAATTATTAAATAAAAATAATTGATTTATTTTAATTTGTAATAATTTATTAAAAATTACTAATTAATTAATCCATTAATTATTTTTAATAATAAAATAATTCAAATAAAAAATTTTAAAATTTAAATTTTAAAAATATAAAATTTATTAAAATTATAATTCAAATCAAAAACTCACATTCTAATTTGGGCTCGTATTATAATCTTTATCAAGCTCTTTAAATCTCCGTTGTTCTCCGGACTGCTTCTCGTGTGTTCTTCAATCAATTTATAGTGGATTCACTTGCGATTATGAATTAAACTCAAGCAATTGGAATGGAGAATCGATTAATGACAGAAGTAGAAGAAGAAGAAGCGAAGCAGCTGATATGGAGTACGTCAGAGTCCGAACCGAAATCGATGGTTTCGGTGACTGTAGGAAGAGTGATAACCACTCTGCTCGGTGCTCGCTCTAAGAAGCTTCACCACTCTGTTTCTCATTTTTCTCTCGATTCCACCAACAGACCTTCTCTAGGTTCTGTTAACAAATACAACTTTGCTTTTGTTTATGTTTCTTTTTTCATCGATTTATCTGTTGTTTGCTTCTTAATTTTGTAGGTTCTTTGGAGGATTGTCTCTCGTTTTTGTTCAAGTACGTTAAAGAAACGTCAGAGAGGGGTGAGAAATTGGACGAAGTTCTCGTTCCTATTATCCAACATGTATGTTCTCTCATCTTCTTGTAATTTTTGTTTGTTCCAATGTAACTCAAGAGCTTAGTTCATTGATGAATTTCGTGAATTAATAATTGTCAGTCTCTGAAGAGCAAGGACTCGAAAAGTTGTGGTCCTGGGTTATTAGTGATCAATTGGCTGTTCCAATATGAACTTGTCTTCCGGTTTGTTGCGGAGGAGCTAGCTGATATTGTCAGTAGAAAAGAAGACCGTTATGTGGCTTTTGGTTGGTGCATTCTTGTTCGCAGCCTAGTGGAGTATGAGCGTTTCATGGCTCAATTCACTCTACATGGTATCACGCTTTATTTATTTATTTATTTTTCTCTCATTATGCTTTTGCGCATATAGCGTTTGATTTACTTCCGTTTCTTGAAGGTTTTTTGGGTATATGACTTGTTCCAGGAATAAGGGACAATTACAGTGCTTTCCTGAAGATATTTTGCAAGTGTATCCCGCACTTGTCATGCATTGTTTGCAAGGGAAGGTATGACGCTATTAATATTTTGGTATTACATTTTTTCTTTATTTTTTGATATTTTAAGAGTTGTTTTAGTGCACTTAAAAGAAATTTTGTTCTGTTGCTACAACTTGTAATTTATTTTGTATTTTGGCAGTTATGTTCGTATTTAGCTTGTATTTTGTTTATATTATGAATCATATGGAGAATAAGAAAGTAAATAGTTCAATGTGCGTCACATATTTACTGTTGCTTTGTGATCCTTTTTGTTATGAATTGTGACCTGTGGTGTTGAAGGTCAAATGTGCTGACTGCAGCTAGTTTTCCAGCAAGTTCTTTTGGGGTTAATTATGAGTGATCAATATGAGAAATTAGTTCCATCTGGCCAATTTAACTGTAAAATTTCTGTTCTTTTTGTTTTTGTTGAGTTTCCAATTTTCTTCTCCATTTCCTTATTTTGAGTGTGGAAGTTACAAGGTGTCTTCTTGTTTCAGAATCTTCCCTCCCATTTCAGTTTTACTTCGGATTCACCTAACCAATCTCTCTTAGGTTAGAACGCTTTAGAATGACTGCCATTTGAGCAACTTCACATAAACTCAACATATCCCTTACATAAGGCTCCCCGCTTTGCGAGGATCGGGGGACGATGATCAATGTACACAGCCTTCCCGTCGTAATTTTTACAAAGAGGCTATTTACATGATTCGAACCTATGACCTTAGGGGCAACTTTTACCAGTTGCTCTAAGGCTTTCCCTCCAGTTTCACATAAACAGATTCTATTAATTACTTTAGGCTCTTGGGAACCTGTGTATATTTGTTGAAGCCATTGCTTTGTCATAGTTTTTCAGAGCGATGTAAAAGGTGTAGCTATGTCCACTAGTTGGACTGATTTCAATTGTCTTGTGTCCGTAAGTATTCAGATTGTGTTAGAACTCCATCAATAGAAATTATTAATGCTTGTACGCCTTTGATTGTGTAGCTCTTTGCAGAATGGATTTGAGTTGCCTTCTAGGCTTTCAATAGGTGCTGCTGATTGTATTTTAGCAATAAGTGAAGCGCTAACAAAACAAGGGAGAGTTGCAAGTAGTGGACCAAAATCATTGATCTCAACTTCATCAGACGGGTCTAGATGTCGGGCATCAACTAATACTGAAGACAAGAAAGTCAAACCGAGTACAATAACATCTGAAGTCCCAATGAGTGAAATGCCATGCTTGCTTTGGAAGCAGATTGATGATCTCATCACTGCGGTGCAAAGACTTATAGCTGTATACTCTATACCCCTTTCATCTTGATTTCTTGTCATTTTGGTACACTGTTTTACTAAAAACTGGTGTCTGGCATTCCAATTCCCAACTTCTGCATTTCTTTAGGCAATTCTATAAGATGATACTACTTAATTTTCTTTCTTTTAGGTGTTTGTATGTTTGTCTATTTGTGTGTGTCTCTCACTGCGTGAAATAGCTTGTTTAATGTGCTTTTCATGTGTCTTGCAGTGGAGTAAAAAGAGTAGGCCTTTGCATGCCAAAGGGGTGGAGCAAGTACTTAAATGGTTGCAGGATCTAAAAAGGCACTACAGTTGCTTCCATGTTGAGGTGACCAAATTTCATGGCTTTTAGGTGTTTTTTAGATGCTATTATGTCTTCTACGCATCATGATTTGTTTGCCTGTAATATGGAAGGCAGATGCAAACATTATCGAAACTAGAGGATTGCTTCTTTCATCCTGTTGGAAGCATTACAGCATTCTACTGCACTTGGAAGATAGTACTTTTCATGAGCATTGCAGTGGATTGTTGGATGAGTACATACATGGTATCCAGGTAATCTTTTCTATTGTAGTTAATTTTTAATTCTAATTTGATGCAAGGCAATGGGAGAATAGCTGTAAGCAGATAAAATAGAACAATAAGAGAGATAGAAATGAAAGAGGATGGAGACGAGCACGCAGGAAAGGGAAAAAACGGAGAGGAAACTTGGGTTTAGGAGAAGTCAGAAGGAGATAGGTGAATAGGAATCTCAATCTATTCTATATGCAATTCATAAATACTTAAATTATTCATCCCTATACTTATAGTATTCAGAAGTATCTTGAATAATAAAAGGTTAAAATGAGAAACAAAAGAAGTTATAAGTGGAAAAATATGTAATAGGAAGTCCTACACAAGTTCTGCGCCAGTACCTGTTTGATTGACTGGAAAAATATGTAATAGGAAGTACTACACAAGTTCTGCGCCAGTACCTGTTTGATTGACTCAGTTGGGATCTGAGCCAAGGGTTGAAGCAACGATCTTTTTTCACTGGGAAAATCCTACTAGATGTTGCTTCTTTCATTAATTGTAAACTTCTATGTTTTCCGTGGCATATGTTGATGTGGTTAACACAAATGTGGAACACTTCCATATACTCATTGTTGTGCTAGCATTCTGGAATGCACACTTCTTGTTCATTTAGTTGATTATGCAGTCATTCTAGCTGTGTGTAAGTTGGGATTCTCTTCCTCTCTTCATCTCTATAATGCTTTTTGCTAACTTGCAACTGATACTTGGTATTGTTCTGAGTGATGTAATTGTTAAAATTGCAATAACTAAGATTTGAAAAGTACAGAATTACACGAAGAGTCATTCTGAAGGGCATGCAGAAGAGTACAGTGGCATAGAGACTAGAAAGTTTTTCTTGAATTGTCTATGCCTTCTTTTGGGACAGCTTGATGGCAAGAAATTTGATAGAACGGTATTCAACTATGGGGCACAGCTATCACAGGTTCTTATATCACAGGTAGATTTAACTTAGCTTATCAGGGTATGCTTTGTATGCTGATTCTAATTATTTCAACTGAGGATATCTTTTGCTCATGATGAAAGGATAGAAACTTGCCCTAGTAAAAATTCAATCCTTAACAAAGATGTTTTTGGGAAAATCTTTAACAAACAAAAAATATTCTCGCTTTGACAGCCCAAAATTTTTTATAATATGGGTTAGGAGGGTTATAGACCTATAGTTAAGTATGTCTTTAAGGTCAGAAGTAATTGCAATATTCTGAGTAATATTTCTAGCATTACCAAGGATGATTGACATGGATATTTTATGCTCCCACTATTTTCACCCAATATTGTTTGATTAGACTCCAAGAATTGCCCCATATGTAGTAAAACATAATGTTAATTGTTTGTATGATATTGAAGTTGGCTGCTGGTGAACAAAAACTTTATATTAGTGGACTTATTTATTTTTCTATTAACATTCTTTTGAATTAGGTTATTGTTCTTGGTAAGCTGTATTTGTAGCAGACTGGTCGTTTCTCTTCTCCATTTATTAATGTTTGCATTAAACTGAATAGGTGATGGTGTTTTGATGTTAAAGAAATGTCGTCTGTGGATATGTAATTAGACTCAGATATTTGTTTTAAACTTTAAAATTGTTGGTATTGTGGAAGTTTGGAACCATGCCGTTTCTTCTTGAGATAGATTGTTTTACTGCTTTTCATTGTAGCTTTCAGGATGCAGTCTTTCTTAGTTGGTGGTAGTTAGAATTGAATGTAACATATTCCCCCTGTCATACTTATTGTGTTCTCTGTTTTGATATTTGATTTTCCTTCTGTGGAAGCTTCAATGTGCCAATGAAGATGTGATTTCTGGAGCTGTTTGCATATTCAAGGCAGCTATTATTAGACCAAAATTTTCATCTGCAAATAGTAGCAGACAGATGGATACATTGTTACCACATTTGCTTCACCTTTTGGATGAGAGGGATGGCACGGCCAGAGCTGTTGTGATGCTTCTAGCAGAATACTGCTCCCTGTATTCCTTTTCTTCCTACCAGTTTGTTACTGATTAGCATTGACAGATGAGATTCCGTGATATGAATCTGAAACTTGAATTGCTTTATAAATTTTCCAGGAGCACAGACAATCATTGCCTTGAACAAGTTTTAAGTCGCCTCACATCTGGAAATTCTCAGCAGAGGTTGAACTCCATTGATGTTATCTCAGAGCTGGTTTTGATTTCATCAGATTCAGGAAACAAAATTTCTTCTTTGGCATGGTACAATAATCTTGAACACTTGTGGTTCTATGATTTATTGTTTCTCTCATGTTACTGATATTATTATAATCTTCACATGTTGGTCCCGAAGGCAAGACATTGCTAAAATCTTGGTTGAGTGTCTTAGTGATGATGACAGTGTGATCCAGGAACGTGCCTCTAGTTTACTTCAAGTGATAGGTTTGTCTTGACAATTGATGCTTTTACTTCGTCACCCTTCATCATTGTCATGCTTCACATTTTTGTTTCATAGATTCTGAAATATTAATGTCTACAATGGTTCATGTTCAACTGTTTAGTGTCTTAAGAAACCACAAACACATTTAATAAAGTTGCTGCATTTCATCCATCGATGCTACATGACAAATATGATTTCTTTTATGTACTAGATCACAATGGTATGAGATATATGAAATGAAAAACACCTTTTATCGAATTTTCAATCGTGGTTATATGTTTGTCATTACTATACTGCAACAACTGGCATTTTTGGTGTTAAACCAATAGGGATTCGTACAAGCTAAATCCTCTTGTTTATAGGTGGGCCAAAGAAAAGCCTTAATTTAATTAGTTGATTTTTATCTATATCAAAAAGCTTGTTCTTATCAAAGAAGGTACCACAAATTTTTAGTTTATTACCATTGCAATTTTCTGTATTTATATGGATATCGTTTATCTAGTCTTTTGCTTGGTGTCGTCAGAATCCTTCATCCTTTTCATATTGTCTTCTTCATGCTCATACAGTCTTCATAAAAGGTTGTCAGTTTGTTGAGTTCTCTCGTCATAGTAGTTTATGGATGCTCTTCAGAAATACATGCAAAGCAAGTGCATAAATTTAATTTGGAAAAGAACTTCATGCTGTTGTCAAGCATTTTTGCTGGCCTCACAGGCCTGGAGTTTCTTCCCTTGCTTCTGTTCTGATCACATTATCAGTAACTTGGAAAATTTAACATGTAGATTCTAAACAACTTTGGATGAAAAAGTGTCTGGAACTGGTATAAATAGAATGTTTGCAACCACGTACATACAATGCAGCATATACTCCTGCTCATATGATCATGTTTTTTTCTCTCTTAATGTTCTTGTTGTCCTCACTGCAGATCCATCTATGTTCTTGCCTACATTGGTTCACCTTGTCTACTCGTCAGATGTAAGGATCCAATCATCTGCTAGTGCTGTTTTACTTGCAACACTCCAAAATAATAACCAGAATCCTGAGGTTATATGCATGCTGCTTGACTCCCTTAGGTATTTTTGTCCTCACTTTACCCTCAATTCCATGTATAACTGTGTGGATTTATAAAATGTGTTTTTTTCTTCTTGTACCCGAATTACTGTCTGTCTTATTGCACTCCATTTCTGCAACTGACTAACCTTTTCCCTCTTATTTTCTAGCAACCTCAATCAATCCTTGGATATCTCAAACTCTGGACAAGATACAAGACAAGGTTTGTGTTTCACTTGAATTTACACTGTGGTAGGTCAAGTGAAACTATTACTTATTGCCAAAGTTGGCATTATTCATATACCTAGTCACTATGTATTGGCTATTTCAATTACTTATTCTTTTCATATTTATTGATTTGGGATTGTCTTTGTATGCATTTTTTTATCACAGATGGACCATCTACAAGTTATTTCATATGTTTTTCTCTGACTGTTCTTTCATCTATATTTGCATGCCTAGTTATTAGATCATTTTGCCAGTTGCAAGTTTTATTTATCTGTCCTAAAATTTTCTATTGTCAGTCAGCTTGCTTACCTTTCTTACATAGTGCTGATATTTTCTCCTTTGTTGCTTATTCTGTATTGATATAGCTGGAATAAAAGACGATGCTGATCGGATAATAAAGCTCATTTCAGAGTGGTCTAAAAGTGTAAGATTGGAATTTTCTATTTGATGACTTCACCAAGTGACCAAACCTTTTGCTTCGTATTACATGCCTTCATGTTTAGTGGGCTTATGATATGGTTCCAATTAGGATTATTCTGTTATTATTAAAAAGACTCTTAAAACACCTGGAACGTTTTATCATTTTATATATCATATTTAGGACCTTTCATTTAGTTCATAGTTGACTTTTTGGTAGAGAAAAGAAAAAGTTTCTGGAGGTCAAAGACTGTTACATAATTTATCATTGTAGTACATTTCCGTCCTTGCTAACCCCTTTCTGAACCCATTGTTCTCATTCTTCCCCTCCAAGTATAATAACTTTTATTTTAATTCTTAAAACTTTTTGTATCCAAATATTGTTTTACTCAACTAGTTTTGATGGAGTCAGGTAACGGAATACAAATCAATCAAGAAAGAAACAACTCATGAAACTTGCTTACATGCTTGTTTCAAAAAAGGAATGCAAACTAGCAACTTCTATATGTTCATTATTTAAGCTATATTGTCTTTAAACATATCCAATCTTTCCCTGTCTTACGGGAAAATGCATAGTATTCTGATATATGGATTTTCCTTCAAATTTTATGGTTCACTTATAAGTGCTGTTGTCACATCTGTTGAATTAACCTCTAATTGGTATTTTGCACTTACATCTGTGCACGGACTCCATTTTGATGAGACATATACTCAACAGGTAGAGGACTGGAAATCCTTCATTGGGCCAGTAATTGAAAAGATGTTCTCAGAGCCGGCAAATGCAACCATTGTTCGGTTTTTAAGCTGTGTAAGTGAACAGATAGCAGATGCTGGGGATGTAGTCCTTTGTCGTGTTCTGTCACATATGCAGGAACAGAAAGAGTAAGTACATTGTAATATTCATTAAAATGTTGGAAGTGGAGATCTTGACCTTTAGTATGCGCTAGTCCACCCTTACTTTTACTCTTACTTGCTTTTGGGGTGAACAGTATGTATGTATCAACTTGTCCCTCATCTGCTGTTGCCTCCGGTATATATACCTATCGACTTGTACCTCGTCTGGTGGGATGAATTCTTCTTTAGGATAAGTATATGTATTATGTTTTAGCTTGAGTTACTACAGCCATATCCTTTACTCATTAGCAAAACTGCAAATTTAATTCTCTTCAATAGGCTTACAATGTGGTTCAGTCATGAATAATTGCAAATTTTATAGTGGTTGATCGTTTTTTCTTAATGAGCTCAGTTCTTTTAGCAGGATTGAGGAAGGCTTATTATCTAGATGGGAGAACAGAAGTTATACAACCAAAGACACTGATACAGTGCAGAAAGATCTATTTCAGCACCTTTGTCCATTACTCATAGTTCGTCTCCTTCCCCTTAGAGTTTTTAATGACCTCAAATCAGCTATTATGTATGGTCAACTTCCCAATAGACCCATTGTGACTGGTATGCCTTTTGTAACCTCTTTCAAGCTTGTTTTTTCTATGTATTTCTTCGTTCCTTATCTTTCAGTTCTAGCCTCTATTAGTGTAGGGAGTCATGGTTATGAATTTCAGTTTCAACTCACAATGGATTTTGGTTCTTCCTCAAGATACATAGCCCAGTAGGTCCTTGACAAAAATTTTTAACTGCACGTGGTAGGAAACAGCTGATGTGTAATTGCATTGAGTTGTGTGCCTGCTTGATTTGTATAAGAAAGTTTTACATGAATGTTTTTAATGATGTGGGTAAAGTGCTCAATGAGTGAAACAAAAAAAAGGGGTGATTAATCAACAGCTACTTCTCTCAGTTCATTGGTTCATTTAGTTTGTTAACGTGACTAACTATCCATCTTTACCTTCAGAATGCGGGGATATCGTCACCAATGACGAGGCTTGTATTGCTACATTTCTTTTGAAGAGGTTGTTCTCTAGCCAAAGCTACATCAAGCTTCACCAATAAAAAAACTTAATCTGATAGTTATGTTAATTTTGTTCTAGGTCAATTAGCAAGTCTGAATTTGACGATGTACGAAAACTTGCTGCTGAGCTTTGTGGTCGCTTACATCCCCAAGTATGTCACCTGCAAATTTCACCTCAATATATCTGTTACTTTGCATATTCATTGCAGCGAAACTAACTAATTTCTGCACTTGGATTTTAAAAAATTTAGGGCTTAATTTTGTTTATTGAAATGATCATTGCTGTTCCCTTGAGGTTCCTCAACAAACAACTAGACACCTAAGAAGATTCCTGAATGTGCAGATTTGGGATAAGAAAAACGTTTTTGGTGTGGCTAGAAGTTTTTTTATCTACATTTTGCGCTTTATGGTTGTTGGATGCACTATTATCTTCTAACATGGTGTTCAATTCAGCTCCAAAATCACAATACTTCTTGTAGTTTTGTATTTGAAGATATATTTTGATTGTTCTGATCTTTCCTTTTTTTCATCAATTTGTACCTCTTGTTTTTCTTTTTATCTTGTTTGTGACTTTTAGAAATGACTTGAATTACAGTGTTCTATTTTTCTTTTTTCCTCTTTTCTTGTAATGTACATTGTCTTTTTTCCTATCGGACTAGTTTATCATGGCATTTGGTTGTTTACCGCTCCCCTTATGAGATGTCTTTTAGGTTTTGTTCTGTTATTTCCTTCATGTTGTCTTTTTCTTCTTTTCCTATTCGTTCCTTTGGTTTCATTGTTTTTTGTATGAGCTGTAAGAATCTTGTTGTAGACGCATGAGCTTGAATGTTGGGATTCTATTTTCTAGTGTGTCTGGGAATGTGGTCCTGTTTTACTTATAGCAGGATACATTTAAGAATCTATAGTGGATGGATATGGAGATATGATGCAACTTGTTTCATGACCGAGCAATTCGTATTCTTTCTAATTTTCTGGTTATTTCATCTGGACTGTAATTCAAACTATTTCTTTCAGGATTCTGCCAAAAGTCATAATTTCCTCTGCTTGATTTACTTTGTAGGTGCTCTTTTCAGTTGTTTTGCCATTGCTGGAACATGCAGCGGCTTCCCGTGACATTCAAAAAATAAAATCCTATCTGTTTTCAGTTTGCACTTCACTATTGGTAATTCTCTCCAAAAAAGAGTACCATGAGATGCTTTGGAGGCCCCAAGTTTTTAATCTCGAAATAATTTTAAGCATTTTATGTCATCTATGATGCGGACTTGCAGCTAACATACTGTTCATTATGGCTGTAGATTAGAGGCAAGGAGGCAATAACTCATCCAACCATTGTTGAAATGAGAAAAACACTAAAAAAAATTTTGTTATGGCCTTCCTTAGATGGGGATGAAGGTAGAGATTCACAGAATTATCTGGATAGTCTTATCATAGTTTGCATCTGACGTGTGAGAAACTGTTTCTCTGCATCAGTTTCCAAAGCTCAACATGGATGCATCGACTGTCTTGCACTAATGGTTTGTGTGGAACTCCAAGCTCTTGGATCATATAAGGGCTACTCACAGAAATTAACTGCTTGGAATAGTGATTCTGGTTAGTCTCTTCTACTTGGGAGTGTTTTTGATACAACAATAATGACAACATCCCAGTAGAAATTCTGCTGGGAGTTTTTTTTAATAAGGGAATTTCACTTATTTTGTTCAAATGCAGGGGATGCAAAATCAGGAAACTTTGTCCTCAGTTATGTGATTGATCAACTGTTATATGATGGGAATGATGTTGCTTGCGAGTCCTTAGTGACGGGTGAAAGTTGTGTGCTTGGGGTAACTGTTCCGATTTCTTTTCGTCTCTGCATGGCCAACGTTCTCATTAGTGCTTGCCAGAAAATCTCGGACCCTGGGAAGAAACGTCTTGCTAAAAAAACTATTCCATGTCTGATGCAGTCTATTGAGGTATTCCTGTCTGACATAATAAACTGCAATTGTCTACATAAAAATAGAAATTTTAATGCCATACTTTCGTGCAGGTTATAGCAGAGTCAGAGATAAGAGCTGCTTGTGTCCAGGTTATGTTTTCAGCTGTATACCATTTGAAGTCAGCAGTTCTTCCTTATTCATCTGATCTCCTTAAAGTCTCTCTGAAATTTCTTAGGAAAGGGACCGACAAGGTATAAAGATTGTTTTGAGCCATTTTGTTTTCAGCATTGTTAATCATGCCTTATTATTGAACATTTTAGCATCAAATTCATGTTAATATATATATATATCAAAGAATCAGTGAAATATTGACGCATGATGCGAGTGTGAACATGAGTTGGTTAGCCTTCTAGCCTTTACATGTTTACCCAGAAAGAAAATTCCATTCTGACAAGGTCTCTCTCATATTCTTCCATCTCTGTTTTCTCATCGCAATTCCACTGATTTCAGTTTTGTATATTGTCATTAGGAAAGGATGGCAGGTGCGAAGCTAATGGCAGCCCTTATGGCGAGTGAAGACAAAATTTTGGCAAGGATTTCCGAGGGATTGATGGAAGCAAGATCGTTGCTGTCAAATGTATCATTGTCAGATCCTTCGCAGGATATCCGATTAATATGTAAGCAGTTACTTGACTGCTTTTCTTTTCCCTGAGTTCAATGCACTATAAATTATGAATTCAAATAGAGTTGGTAAATTATTTAGAAGCTGCAATAAATGTCGTTACAGCAGAAGTTTTGTTCTAGCAACAGTTAACCTGAATCTATGTTTTCATTTATGGCCTCTTTAACATGTAGAAGTAGAACTTAAAAAAGAGGATCAAATACTACTTGGCAAGCTCTAGTATGATTACATTACAAGTCTCTCTATTAAGTATGGAAAACAAGAACGCTATTTTTCAGGGCAAGCCTCCATTCCCTCCTTCCTTGGCGCTTACACACTAATGTCCATTCATATGCTTTATTATTCAGAATTACCTTCGAAATATAAGATTCTCTTATTGCAACAGATTGGTCAAAAGGATTACCATATCTTGGAACAAAGTTCATTTTATATCATATTCATAGGCATTTTACATCGTATGTGAGAATCAATCCACACTTAACAATAGAAAGTTGAAAGTCATGATATATTCCCTTTATACTGCTCATTCCAATACTCATTCCATTGAATCAAATGCCACTTTGATCTTAGAACAAATAATCCCACTAGAGAAAGTTTGGAACATGACGAATGTGAACAATGTTACTGATATGGCTCAAAGAAACTATATTAACTATGACTAATACTACACATTAAGTGGAGGACTGACTCTGGCTCGTAAAAAGCTAAGTCCGTGGAAATGGTAATTAGGGTATAGAATTCGATGAAATTTCAGTGCAAGTCGGATTAATATGGAAAAATGGGCGAAGAAAAATTGAATGGACAACATTTATGTAAAAATCTTTTTATCTTATTGTTTATCTAAGTGCAGATACAACATGAATTTTAATAATCCCTTTTAGTACTAATTTAAGTAAAATAAAATAAAATAATTTTATTTAATAATTTTAAACAATTTATTTTTAAAAACGAGTATTTTTTAAAAGTATAATTAATAATTAATAAGATTTGATCAAATATCAGAACATTCTAATTCAATTTTAAATTTTTTAATTTAATTTATTTCCATAATTTTTAATATTAAAAACTAATCAATTTTTTAATAATTTGTTGATTCTATAAATTAATAAATTAAAATAAATAAATAAATTTTTATTTAACTATTTTTTTAATTAAACTTTAAATTTTCAATCAATAAAAACATTATCCTTTGAATATATCTTACCAATTAAACCTAACTTTTTAAGGAATATAATAGCAAGCTTTTCGTGGTCTAAGAACACATCATTAAATGAATAGGATGAACTTGACAAATTCAATAGACTTCCAAGGCTTCATTAACTGGCTACACCAGAAAAATATCTTCGATCCATAATTAAGAACATTTAGATATTAATATCCTAAGAACATTTAGATATTAATATCCTAAGAAGCGCCTAACTATTACATGACACAAAACCGACTAAAAAGAGCAAGCAGGCAACGAATTAGCCATCATATTCTCCCTGTGAGAACTTATTTTCAGGGTAAAAGATGGCTACAACTTGATTGCCACCAAATTTCCTTCCATTCATCCCATTTCGAGCTTTTGTGGCACTGTCAACATCTGCATACTCCAAGTAAACCTGGAAACAACATATAAATTTTAGTTTGCAACAGCAATTAGTGAAAAAAAGAGGGATGTTTCTCACAACTAACCTTCCCAACTCCGGGCGCAGAACTACCATCTGGATTTGGGCGCGGGATGACAACGTTCACTAGGGCACCTGCACAAAAACACATGAACAAATGCAAACCGAAAGGTAGTAATACTTTAACACAAAACTATTCTCAAGAGAATATAATTTGGATTATGAAGTCTTCTGTCTGTCTATGTTAGGCCTGATTCTTTATAGCGGAATGTTGCACTACAAAAGGCTGTACAACAAACATATAACAGACAAGATAAAGAAAATCAATCAATACCCAGAAGCTTCTAACTGGAAATCAATGTATCGAAGTTGCACTAATTAAATCAAACATCTTACCGAACTTGGCACCCTCTGTTCTCATGTCTTCCACTATATCTTCGTATTCATCATCATCTTTAAGCTCGTCGGCAGTAACTACTTGTGTTAGACATACAACTTTGGTGGGGACAGGCTGTAACATAAGCCTCTGCAGAGCAATCTGTTGCTGGGCATGCAACAGTACAGTCTCCTGCTCAGGTTTAGGTTGGTTGGCTCCCTGGTTTGCACGCCTGACAGTAAGAGTTTTGTCACCCATCTTTATTCCATTAAGAGCAGCACAAGCTATGTCTGTAACTGAAAGGTCTTGGTAGACACAGAATGCATAACCCTTGGAATTTCCAGTTTCTCTATCCTTGACCAGATCAAAACCTCGCAGGGGCCCAAAAGATTCCAACAACTCCCTAACCTGGGCTTCTGTGAAATAATAAGGGAGCCCACCCACAAAAATTCGATCGGGACCCTCAAGGCCACCAGCAGAACCAGGTGTTAATCCAACTGCAGCCAAATTAAGATTGGGATTAGGCTGGCTTGGACCAAGTGTTGCCGCTAGAGATGGATTATAGTCACTAGGCCGCCTGACCTTAACAGGTGCACCCTGCCGAAGAAAGCCAAATTTGTCGTTTCCAAATATTACACATCAAAATGAAACAAAAAGATCAGCCAATCAGAATAACATATTACCTCAAAGATAATACCATCCAAGGCCATTGCATTGCTAGCCTCCTCAACAGATCTCATCTCCACAAATGCAAATTTCTTTTCATGATTGATATATACATTTACAACAGCATCCCCTACAGACAACAAAGAAAAAAAGGTGTAGTAAACCATAACAGCATGAACACTTGTCAATTTTCACTATCAAAAACTATATACCTGGACCAGCAGTGTTTCCTCCAATTGCAGCCATAACCTGACTAAAAAATGTTGCTACAGACTGTAGTAGAAGAGGATGTCAGTGAAAAGACTAGTTTATATATTTTTTCATGAAAGAAGGGTAAAAATAGACTAAATACCTGTTCATTTGCTGTAGGAGGAAGGCCCCCAACATAAACCCGCCGAGCATGTCTGGTAGCCTATACACATACATAATATGATGAAGAATTAAAATTATTAGAGTGGTGAAATTTTTTTTCATAATATATACAGAATTTGAGGTTAATCTTTCCACCTGTTGAGTCATAGCTTGAACTGGCATAACAGGAAGAGCACCAAACTGCTACAGGCAAACAAATAGGAAAACATTAAATCACAGCCAGTAGACAAGTAAGTATATTCAACAGTAGTAGCAAATCATACCTGAGTGGTCCCCATTGGAAACATATTGGGAAACACTCCAGGAAGTGCAGGAGGAGTCCCTGGCAGCTGACCTAAAAAGATAAATCAAATATGAAAATCAGAATATAATATGACTTCATATCCATGTGAATGGACTAAGAGTTACTGAGCCTCCATTGCCTTCTTATCGAATGATTTATTATGTTCTATCCTCTCACAAACAACTTTACTAAAGAGATGAAGGGAATACATCACATATTCAAGTTCTGGTTGAAATATTTGCAAGACTACCAAAAAATTCAATAGTTGCGAGTTGAAGACGGAGAAGAACCATCAAACCGGTGCATTGATTCCTCCTTGTACATTAAAGCAACAGAAGTCGGCTCACGCCCATTGTCAGCACAGTGGGGCTAGTAGCCCAACATTGCCTTCTTACAACATAAGACATGACACAGAAAACAAACAAACAAACACCAACACAAGAAAACCAAAATTTCTCTCAGTTCCAGAAAAATTTCATCAAGTAATAATAACAGTAACGCAATCCAGACCATGCACACATCTAAGTTATAAAAACCATAAAAAAAATGAAAGAATATACTGCTTACCAAAAATATATCATGCAATTTGATAGGGATTTTCCACACTAGATCAAGAAAAAGAAGAGAAGATAACAGTTAAGGTAAACAGTCTTAAGTATGACAGACGATCCATGTACCTGTAACAGCAGCTGCAGCTGCTGCAGCTGCACCAGCCATAATTGCAGAAGGAGGAGGAGCCATATCAAAACCACTAATCCTTTTGCTGTGCGGAGATGCGGTTAGCAGCAGAGAAGAAGATTTGCGCACTATAAACACTAAGAAAGCAGTATAAATAAAACATACACCATCATATGGTGTAAAATACCTCTTAGAGCGTGAACGGGAGCGAGACCTTGAACGATGTTCAGATCTACCACGGGAGCGGGACGTTGATCGCCGTCGGTGCCTATCTTCTCTATCTCTATCATAATCTCGCCGTCTTTATTTGCATCAGTTGTATCAGTCAGTAAAATGTCAATAGTGCACTAAGAGAACGAAATGTTTCATAAGCAAGCAAAACTCCACATAAAGTTAGCTCAATAACCTGTCATAATCACGACTACGATGATAATCATCATCATCCCTCTCTTTTCCACGTTCCTTGCGATCTCTATGGCGTTCCCGATCTCTATGTCGATCGCGTTCCTTGTCCCGGTCCCTTTCCCTATCCCTATCTCTATCTCTGTCCTTGCTTCTCTCTCCATCCTTGTCTCTCTCTCTGTCTCGCTCCCTCTCCTTGTCACGTCCCTTTTCTCTATCCTTCTCACGACTTCTTGAAGAGTCTCTTTCGTATTCACGAGAGCCATGGTGCTGCAACAGTTGACTAAAAAATTAAAAAAAATGAAACGCAATAGCTAAAAAATAACACCATTGAATAACAACTTGACCAAATTCCATGAAACACGAAGTAACAAGAGGGTATTCCAAAATAAATGATTCATCAAAGTAACCACCAGCATCCTGCTAACGTCTAATTTAAAGCCACAATAGACAAGAAGTACATAACAACAAGTTTACCGATTAAACAATTCAAAACCACACCAGGACTGAGATAAAAACTAACCATAATGTCCATGAGAAACTGCTGAGATAGTAATAACAATTCCACCAGAACCAAACAATCTCTTTGTGACGTAGGAAGAGTAAAGATATATCAAGCTAGTGGCTAGAATTCACAAAACTTGTAAAATCTGGATGCTGGAATTTGAGTTTTAGATTGGGGATTTCAGCTTAGGTTGTTGGAATTTCAGGTTTGGAATAGCTAAAATTTTAGGGTTTGGTTTGGTTGCTGGAAATTCAGGGTAAAAGTGTTGGAATTTAGCGAGGTAAAGAAGTAATGGAAGGTAGGGAACTAGGAATCACTCCTAGAGTAAGAATCACTCTCAAAAGATCACACTTTCTAATTGAAAACTCTTAGAACTTTTATTTTAGTAGTAAAGTGATTCCCAACTAAACTATCCAAAACAAAATTAAATCCTAGTCTAATAAGATTTTATTTTATTTTTAATGAGACTATGTCCTTAACCACTAGGACAATATATCTAATTTATCATTGCTTCCTATCTAATAAGGAAAACCTAATATAAAATAAATTTCAGTCTTGTTATCCTTGTTGTCACACCAACTCTTACTCTTCATTCCATAATTAAAGCTACTGATTGAGTCAATTGCCCTCTTTTATCTGCAACACTTTGAATGAAGAAAGAATTCTGAATGAACGCAAGTCTTCATTCTTCCACATTAAATATCAAAACAAACCAATACAAGGAGAAAAGAAAAAGATGAGATGGTTCCATATCATACCTGAGCTCTGGATCCATTGAGGTCTTGGGTGCCACCACCGTTCTCAAAATCAGAGCCATTCCCGTCATATTCTGCTCCCTCGTAGTCAGTCATCTTCTACTTATTTCAATTCAAATTTCTTTAACCTAAAAAAGAACTTCTTTAATTCCTACCAAATCACCCACAGATTTATTATAATTCAGCTACATATTATCCATAAAATCAGAAGCAAAGGCAGGCTTTTGAGGCATCCTCACTACACTCTTTTACCTCCAACTCAAAGAGCCTTGCTTAGCACTTGCAGAGCAAACTGAAATATCAACATACAAATCTAACAGACTCACCACGGATTTGGTGGAAGTATAGATCCACCTGAAGCGATCTAAAATTAGGGGAAATCGGATTAGGGTTTCGAAATTCAGCTGCAGCCTTAGCAAAGACTAAAGGGTTCAAGTTTCTGTCTTTCTTTTAGTTTTGGTACGGTGCGATTTAGGGTTCGAAGCCAAGAGCGAGAACACTAAGGAATAATCTGGTTAAAAATTTTAAAATTGGAAAAAGAATATAATATACTACTAAAATAGTATTCAAGTAATGGGCTTTTTTCTGTTTTCTAATCATTTATTGGGCTTTGTTTTATTATATTAAAGATAAAAGTTACAGAGTTTTTATTTATTTTAAATTATGATATTAAACTTTTTATTAAATATATTAACAAAAATTGTTATTAAAAATATTCAAAATAGTCATTTAAAAAAAATCAGGTCCGAGGCTCGGTTAAACCCGGGCCTGGCTCGTTTTTTAATTTGAATTTTCTTCCAATAATATAAAAGAGTTTTTGGCTCTTCTATGCAAAGATCAGACTAAAGTATGTGGCTCCAAAGTGGCATGGTTTGAACATGAAATCTGTAACCATTCTGCATTAGACTACATCATAACTTAGTCATGAGAAGAAGAATCATTTCAACCTTTAGCTGAAGCCCAAAGCCTGCAATTCCATTGATAGTTATGGTCAAAGAATGATCACGTAAATGCTCCAAAATAGGCCTTTACATGGTGAAGCCAGTTGATCCTAAGTGTTACAGAGATTACAGTTGAACTTCAAGTTTGCACTTCAATTCCAGCTCTTGGCGTTCTTCATCCCTTCTAATTTTTGTTCTGCAGCTTGGAAGGCCTGCATTTTTTGTTTCTTTCGAGCTTCCTTCCCAGCCTGTTGTGAAAAGCAATATGAGCTTTTTGATTAAATTCTCATACATCACAGGATTCATGTCCATCATGTAATGCAATCAACCGCACGGAATAAGCTTTACGTTCGACATCTTGTACTGAGATGAGAGATCCTCTGTTCTATCCCTTTTGTTCCTACTCTGTGTCATCCCCTCTCAAAGGGGATGGAACAAACGATCTCGTCCCTCTTAGACTTCGCCGTTACTTTGGGAGCCTTTTCCTTGAGTCAGCTTCACGTTCAAGCTCTCTTTCCCTTGCATCTAGGTTTTTCTCAACGTAATACTTGTTTTGTCACAATGTTCTGTATCCAAGATTCCAAGATGAGGATGCCTTTGATACATCTCCAAGCCAGCAAGATAACAACTTTTTATCATCTTATAGCACAAGTACTCAAGCCTCTGTGTGCACGGATCCTTTTGTGGGATATTAATTAGTGATCAAGCAGGTATAAGATGGAATACATTTTACACATCAAGGTGAGCTTAGTGTTGATTAAGAGTATAACACTGAATGTTGGAACTTACGTTGTAGTCGCCTTCGTAATCCTCTTCTTTATTTAATTCATATTAAAAAAAATTAAATTCTTGTGTTATAAAATAATATTTCTTTCCGAAAATGGAATTGAAGTTGGTAGGGCAATACAATACTATAAAGTTGGTCGGTCAAGTTAGTTACTGAATTGTCTAATATCAAAATCAAGGGAAGCGTTCAACCGATTCCTGGCCCTACAATTATATGCTTATATTTTTTTTATAAATTTAAGCTTTTAAAACTTACTTTTAATAATATGAAAAAATAGGAAGTTGGTGTATTTGTCACTAATAACACAACTTCCTCTCCTTTTAGTTATAATCATTTATCACAACAACTCAACCACCCGCTTATAGAAATTGTCCACTTTGGGTTGTTTATTAGTTCAAGGCTCTCACGTTTTGCTCTTTTCAAACCTGAAAAAATGCATTTATGGGGAAGAGATATTTGTAGCCTTATAATACATATTTCGTTCTCCTCACCAACTGATGTAGAATCTCATAATCTACCCCCTCAGGTCTCAGCGTCCTAGCTGGCACAATAGGTTGGAAAACCAACTTTTATACAATTTGTAACAACTTAGACCACCTGCCCATAAATGTTATCTGCTTTAGGTTACCCATTGGGTCAAGACCCTCATGGTTTGCTCTTCCTGCACTCGAAAAAATGCGCATTTATAAAAAAGAGATATCCGTATCCTTATAAGGTATACTTTGTTCTCTTCTCTAGTTAACGTGAGATCTCACGTAACTAATTCACTTATAAGGCTCACCAAATAAGTAACCGAGACAAATGGTAAATTTTTTTTGTCTAATTTGACTGAAGTTAATGAGTTCCACTCAAGTTAATTGGACTTTAAGTTGGACTCAAAGTTTTCTTTTAAAATATTAGCTTTTAATTCGAGTTTAAAACCAGACTATTTAATTTGAATTCTAAAATTTTTAAATAAAATAATATCGGTCTTATTTTTAAAAATGAAAATATATTTAAGTAGACTTAATATGAATTTGATTAAGCCAATTCTAGCTAAAATGCATCCTAAATTTAGTTAGTGTATGATCATTTTTCTTGTTTAGTTTCATAGACTTAAATGTCAATAACAAATTCACAATTAATTAAGGTAAAATAAATATCATCATTATTATTATTGTAATGTAATTATGTAAAATTTACTTCCATGTTATATATATTAATTTTATTTCTTATCTTAAATTATTTTATTTTTAATTAAAAATAAATTTATTTATTCAAAATTTTACTTATACATTAATATAAATAAATTTAACGTGGTTGACATTTTGCTACAGTGAAATTACTAATAAAATTTAATAAATATTTAGATACTTTTTAAATATATAATCCAATAGTCATCTAAGACATAATAAAAATAAGAAAAAAAGCAGAACAAGAAAAAAGAAAAGAAAAAAAATGGCAAACCCGTAAGGGCAACTCCAACCCTCTTCTAAAATGGAGGAGGATCGACAGATTGGAGTGATTTTTCACTCTAATCACACGCCATTCTCTCCTCCATTTTGGAGGAGAGGAACAGTGTTCCTCCAAATTTGGAGGAACACTGTAGCTCCTCCATTACTATTCTTTTTTTTTCGTTTTTCTTTTTTTTTTCTTTTTCCTTCCTTTTTTATTAATTCAATTTTTTAATTTTTCATTCTTTATTTTTTTATTTAAATAATATTTCAAAAT
>JAOQMS010000178.1:32863286-32883078 GCA_027563885.1 Erythroxylum longipes | reverse complement strand
AAAAAAATTGAGTTAATTTTATAAAGTAATTTTAATAATCATTAATGAAAGATATAAAAGAATATACTGAGAATATTCTTTTTTGGTGTGAAAAATAGAGTTGTGAGTTGGAGTGAAAAACACTATAACATCTCTAAAATAGAGGAAACTTTACTCTATTTTGAAAGAATGGGTTGGAGATGGCCTAATAGGATTGCAAGAGAGACCCATTTCCGTAGATACGAGTAAAATAGAGAAGGCAATACGTGGGTGGTTATACGGAAACATCATCAATCGTGTAAAAAGCCTGGAATGTCACGAATAAAGCTGTCTTCTTGCTGTCACTCGGTTTCCCCTCTCTTTTTTCTTCTTCTTCTTCACTTATATAATCTTCTTCTTGTCTAAATATTCAAACACTCTGTTTACCTACACTTGCTAAGCATTTTACTTCACAGTGTGGGTATTGTTCTCTGGACCATTGCCCACCAAAAGTTGTACCAAATATATTGATCTTTCGTCTATTTTTGAAGATCTTGTAGCTTCTCATGGAGGATCACAAAGAGGTAGTCTTTCTTTCTCTATGTGCATTTCTGTGAGCGTGATGGGTTCTGCTTGGTTTGTTTTCCAGGAAAAGTAAATTGAAAGAAGATAAAGCACTTGTTTTTTGCCTGTAAAGGAATGAACTTTCGAGGGTTTTTGTTAGTTTTTCTGGTTCTCGAGGCTTTGCTGCTTCTCTTTGGCTGTCTCCATGAGTGGGTGTGAAAGTATTTCTTAGAATTTCTTGAAGCAAATCTCACATTAATGTTCTGGAGCTCTTTTCATCGTGATTTGTAGCCCATATAATGTTTAAAGATCTTGTTCTATGAGGGTTCTCGTGAATCAGAAAGATGATAGTATCTGTTTTGATTACGCTATGGTCCAGTTTTCTTAGTCTACAAAGTAGTATAAATGTTTTTATTCTCCTTAGTTTATTCAAACAAGTAATGTTTTTCCAACTTAAGAAGTAGTCAAACATACATACTCTTTCTTTTCCTTACGCAAGACGTAACCATTTCATACCCGGTCTCTCTGCCCATCTTTTATATTAATTTTGACCTTGTACACACCAAACAAAATTTACCTAGTTTTTGAACTTGTCAAAAGAGTACTGGATATAAAGGAGAACATGAATCACAATGTGTTGTACCAAAGTTGATATTGTTAAGAAGCTACAAACTTTGATCTTTACGTTTTGCTTGGCATAATCACTTCGAAAATGCAAGTGAGGATGCCAATTCAGATGTTAATTATTGAATCTCTTGGAGTTGTTTAATCAGTAGTTTAATTAGCTTGTTCCACATCTGTGTGCAGAGAAATGGTCCATGGCTATCAGTTCCACAGTTTGGGGACTGGGATCAGAAGGGTCAAATGCCAGACTACTCCATGGATTTCTCAAAGATCAGAGAAATGCGAAAGCAGAACAAGCAGGATGCCTCAAGAGCCAGTCTTGGCAATGAAGACGACTTCATTAACTCTACAGCCAACATGCCTAAATCTGAGCTCAGAAATGATCATGAAAGTTACCCTCAGAGACACCATCAATCCCCCAACGTATGATTCTCTTGCCCATCTTTTATTAGAAGAAAAATGTACTTATCTAATGAATTCAGTGCAGATACAGCCGTAACAAGCTGTAGTTAGTTGTTTATCAGGAGTAACATACTAATTAACACAAAAAATGATAAGTGACATACAAGTGGTGTGGTGGTGGAATGTTTGCTTGGTTTGTTCTTAAATTTGGTGGGTCAATGCTGGTAGTGAGTTGTTGGTAGCAATTGCCTCAATGATATCAATGAGCTTCCTATGCAGGTTATTCCGGTTGACTATAGTGATTTCTTGTAATATTGGTAGAATATACAACCGTGCACATTGAATAAACCGTCGGATACATCCCAAACCACATCTTGTGGATCTTGGTTGACAAAATTGATTGCCTTTAGCAATTGCTTAATCCAAAAAGAGATCTACAGCTAGAGTAATATCATTTGTGTGTCTCAGAACCTAACTTGAATTATACTGAAAATGTAGTGTTACTAGATCTAGAATTCATGAGCTTGCTTCTCAACAGTTGAATATTCTTTTTGCACATACTAAGTTTCCCACACACACATACCTATATCAAGCTCTTCTTTATCTGTATCTTCTAAATGGCATTATAGCCAAAAGCTGAACTGAAATATTAAATTCCTTTTAAGAACTTGCAACTGCTTGCATTATAGAATTGTGCTTGCCCATGTAGGGTAATGAGTGTGATCTTCCAACAAATTCTTGGGTACACACACTTTTTCTAGTGATGCACATGCAAGAGAAGCTTTTTTGAGCCATATAATATGGTTCTATCTCATCTTGTCTTCACTACACCAACTTTTGTATAAGCACCTTTTGTCTGCAGAATGTGGCGCATGCATAGAATGTACTGATAAGTTTATGTATTCCCATTTAAACGAAGTTTGTATCTTAGTCTGTTTTGTGTATAATCTGTTGTGAAAACTTACATTTGGTCGGTGATGTATTGATTTAAATAGGCAAGGAGGAGCATCTTCAGCTACTTCAACTGTTGTGTGAAAGCCTGAGTTTGGACTACACCTCATGCCTGAGATCTTGGAGATCACCTTGTAACATTCATTGCAGCATCAAGAAACCTGTTATAGTAATAAAATGTGTTCGGATTTTGTTTCAACCACCATTTTCAATTGTTTTCTGTCATCATCACCTTTGTATTTTTGGATGGAAACGATGGAGTGGCTGTATATTGGTGATTAACTGACTGAATTTCTTTTGTCTGTTGTGATGTATTTAGGCCAAATTAGACTATGTATAACTTCTTTTTTTTATAAAGTAATATTTCGGGTAATTGGACAAATTTAATCTCAGTTTTTGTATTTGAGAATTTGATTTATTCTCTTTGATCAAAATATAAGGATTAATAAAAGCACCAGTATCATATAATTGTGTAAAATTTGAAGTTTTTGCGATGTAATTGGGAAAATTTTAAATTGTTCAATTTTTATTTAATTTTTAATTTTCAATTTAATTTATATTTAATAGTTTTTATTATTAAAATTAATTAAATTATTAATTAATCTATTTATTTTGTAAATTAATTCATTTTTATAAATTTAAATAAAATTTTTATTTTTTATTAAACTTTAAATTAAAGATCTATTTTAATTATATATAAAAATTATATTTTTATTCAATATATAAACAGTTTTATAATTATTAAATATTGAATTTTTTAAATCCTAAAATCTTTATTTTATTGATTTATTTTAATTCAATTTTTTTTTAAAAAAAAATTATATTTTCATGAGCATTTGATTGAAGCAATTTTGCTTGTACGAGTGGGCACGCTGCACGGGAGAGTGTGGCTCAGTGGAAGCGGGGATGGTGGTGGGACCGGCTTTCAAGGATACGGCGGAGCAGGGGAGATTGAGTAGGGATCTCGATGGATCAGGTAGGCTCCACGATGACTTGTAGCTCTTTTTTTTTAAATAAAAAACTTTTAAAACGTTGATGTTTTAAAAATAATGGTCGAGTCACGGGCTGAGATAAGCCCATCCATGATTGGCCTGTAGTGGCCTGGCCAACCAGTAGTGACAATTTTAAGCCCGAGACCGTGTTTGGGATTTTACTTCGTTCCTTCGATATGCTCTAAGTTCAACCGTAATGCCAACGTTTGAGTCGAATCCAAATCAAAGAATCAAATTTAAAAATTGACTAAATTTATAGTGTCAACGTTGTGGGCTTTATTTTATAGCTTCTTTATAATTATAGTGTCAACGTTGTGGGCTTTATTTTATAGATTCTTTGTAAGTTTTTTTTACTAAGTTGATTTTTGAGTAATTTAGTCCTTATTATACATAAAGATAAGTATATTTTATATTTACTTTTTCACGAAGGTAATGTATATTAGAAAGTCTTAGAATAGATATCTTATTTGAGATTGTTATTAAATCGGGAAAGATCGGGGAGTGTAACTTTCTAAATAAGAATGTCTATTTTAACCCGGCCTGGTCCAGTCCTATTTTGGCCTCGGTTAACTGGACCATGAGCGAGTTAAGGGCTAAGGTGGAGACAAGCATGGGCTGGCCCAGTCTAGCTCATGGCTTGATCATAAAGTCAAAAATAAAAACGATGTCGTTTTTTATTTTTTAAAAATATATATATAAGATGAGTCGGATCAGCCTATAGCCTATCCTGTGATGAGCCGATCAACCCATAGTTAGGTCAGGCCCGCCCAGGAGCGGCTGGGGTTATTACCATCCCTATTCCTATAAGATAGGCTTTGAGAATTAATGGTCGTCGAGGAAAAAATGCTTGTGTCTCCGCTAACATACCTATAATTTATATTACATTAAATCTTAGTTTATATAAATCACTTGATTAGTATGTAGGCTAAAAACTTGTAATATAACTCCCTTAAAGCTTATCAGCAAAATATTTTAGGAGCTTAGAAGTCACAATAAAGAGAATCTTTTTCAATTCACTAGTGTAAACAACTCCATATGCCTTAGAGATTTTATCCCTTTGTACCCTCTAACCTAGAATTATAACATTCTACTTTTTTTTAATCAAATGACAATTTCTTTCACAACAAAGATATTTTTCATCCTTTCATTAATTAATCATTATATGTATTTTAAAACAAAATCACCTTAAAAATTTTGATACATAGGAATAATTAAGAAAAATTGTTATTCAATTTTGAATTTAATTAATATTATTAATTACATATTAATAAATTTTGATATTTTAATGAAACATTTCATTTCATTTTATTATATTTATTAATTATTATTTATTTTATAAAATTTATTTCTTATTTGCTGTATACTACAACAATAACAATATCCACAACAATACTAGAAAAAATCTCCCTAACACTTGAAATCTACAAAGGTCCAGTAATATAACCTTATCTTTAATTAATAGAGAGATTATTTATAAATATTTACTCTATTCTGATTATATAAAATTTCAATACCAATTAAACTTTTAAACTTTAAACTTTGTCTAATTTTTTATATGATTTTTAATACACTGGAAAAAAAAAGAAGAGACTAAATTTAACAAAAAGATCGATGTCAATGCTGCAAATTCTTTAGATATGCTCTAGTCCATTGCCAAAAGCCTTGAGCCCTTAACCTCAATTTATGTCGATCCAAAATATTAGTGACTTACGAGAATAGAATCAATAGATACCACCTTTTCATTTTTATAATAACAAGAAATTGATATTATCTATACATCTATATTGTTGTTGGTCATACATCAAAAGTACACTGGTCCACATCATACCAAATCCACATCGAATTAGTAACTTTAATTGTTATTCAAACATCAGTACATATGACAATGACAATGAATAATCTTAGCTATTCACTTACGAATACCAAAGTTTCTAAATTTCATAACAATCTAGTTATTGACACTCCGTCGAGTTTTCTTGAACTCAAATTCACAGAAACTAAGAGAATACTCTCACATGATATACTTCAAGATGATGAGAGTCATGACAATAAATGGAAGAAGTTCATTGATGTACTTGAATCCATGAAGAGTAATCAAACTTCCCTCAAAATTTTCACATCTATGGCTCTACTAGATCTGTTATTTATCTCATCATACACGCATTACATACTAAAATAGCCAACAAAATATAAGCTCCATAGACTGACCTGCTTTGTTACATGACCAAGCTGTCTACGTGAACTCACTAGCTGGGCCTTTCCCTAGCTATTCTTTTTTCATAGTAAACTGTCTCATGAGCAGAGAACTTGACGGATTATATCAAACACCTGCTTCTGAGATAGCTGGAATTCGGCATATGCCTCTTTTGAATGAACTTAAAAGAGTTTAGTAATTCAAATCTTTTTGATGATCTGCACAACATCTTCATCTTCAAGTTCATGCTCCTGATGTGCATATTTTTATCAGGTTAAGCAGTCAATGAAACTTAAAACTTATTCAACAAAGGAGAGATCATAAAATAGCAACAGGCTAAAAGACCACAAAAAGAAGAAAAAGAAAGAACCATAATGAATAAGATTTCCGAACGAACCTTGCCAACCCTTTGGGGTTTGTGTTTGACACTTGATCCCCATACCAGTGCACTGCATCATTCACCGAGACCAATTTATCATGAAGGTGATTGGTATTTTAAGCAATCGAAGAACTAATGCCAATAAAATATGGGCCAGTGCCCCACTCTTGAATCAATGTAAATACAAAAGCCACAGGAAAACAAAAAGGGCATAAACTTCAATTCACACCATTGAATAGCAAAAAAAAAAAAAGGGACTACTACTAGTTCTAGTGATGAAATTTGAGTTTGCAGTAAGTAGAACGAGAGCTTCTTGAGCAGATCTCTACAGCAAAAATGATTTTGTGCATTTTGATTAGAATTCTGATCGAAACAGATAAGAAGAACTTGTCAACTCGTTCAGGAGGCGAGAAATAGGACAAGACAGGTAACAATTGAACTTCTAGCATTTCAATCCTCAACAATCTATCCAGTAAGTATGAGGGAAATCATTAATTTGTCAACCAATAAGCACTGCCAATGGGTCCCCATGAAATCAAGAGCATTGTCATTATATTAGCATGCAGATGTTATTTCTCTTCTTTTCTGAATGACCAGGGACCATTTCGAACACAGAACTTATATCCAGCCTTTCCAAACACTACAAAATGCTGAAACAAGTTTGGAAAATTGGCTAAAATGGTTAATGTTGCAACCTGTAATTAAATGGGGAGTTATAATTTGATAATGATGAGGAATACTCACTATTTGAATTGCTTGGACATGTCCTTGTGGATTCGGTCGCAGAAATCCTCCACTGTCCGCTTCTTAGATGACAGAATGACAGGATCTTCATAGTCTGGATTCATTCCTTTTGGTTTTGTGTATATGCGAGTCAAATCAAGATATTCCCATATCTTTTCTAGCAGACCATCGAGGTTCCATTCAAGGTGAGCACTGTGGAGCAAGGAAAGCAATTTGCAAAAGAAATATGTAAGATAAACAAACAATTAAGTCAGAAAGTGATATCTAACTAGTAGAGTAAATACTTATCCAAAGAATTAACTAAAATGCATGACAGTGTCATATTCAATAATAAAACAAGAATTGCGTTCACCTGATTGGACAGTAGTGAGGAAGTTTGTCCAAAATCTCCAGCTCTTCAAGTGTGATCTGATCAATCTTGTTCAATACATAGATGCAGGGCATATAAATCCTACTGCCCTCAATCACATCTATGAGATCATCAGCAGTAGCATCATATCTCAGAGTAATGTCAGCATTGTGAATTCTGTATTCACTACATATTGCTTTAACTGTTTCCAGATCAAGATGGTTGTTGGCAACTGTTGAAGTGAAATTGATCCCACCCTTATCTTTCTTCTTGAATGTCAGATTAGGTGGTTCCTTGTTTAACCTGTTTTCAGAAGGTAAAAACATCTTAAGCGAATATTAGACATAAGCACGAAAGGATAAAAGTGGGTCCCAATAAATTCAAAAAAAATCCAGGTTGTCGTGTATCTAATTATTATAAACAACGGAAAAATAACGTGTCTAGACCAACAAGCAGCTCATTTGCGCCCTTCAAATTTTCTTTTAAATGCAGTGCATATGCTAACCAAACAAGCTATAAAAGAACCATAGAAAGATAGGAAACAATGATGAGAATGTAGCATTTCATATCATAGGACTACCCGTGTCAGTTTATCAAAAGTTGGGACAGTTCTTGCACAAAATAAATCAATGGAGACTGAGTGAGAAACTCAGAAAGTATAACTCCCTTATCACCTTATGCCAAATCCCTCAAGCTCCTTTTCTATCAAACGCTTGTGAGTTATTGGCTTAATGGCATCAAGAACAATCAAGATACAATTGCATGTCCTGGCAGTGCTAATCACCTGGAATAAAAACAAATCAGTATATAAAGATGGTACCTTAATAAACAAAAATATCATGTATAAATTGAAGCAATTAACATCAAAAAATTGCATACATCATTAATGTGTCAGAGCACCAAAGTAAAGTAAGAATCCTATCGAATAATTGGCACTCAAATGGCAATACAAAGAAAATGCAGCAGAAACAACCATACAACAATGATGGACATATTTGTAAGGTTCATAAACAGCGGCATATACACCAATGATCTAATATAAGACCTATATTGTTCGATTCCAATCAGTTTTAACTTTTGAACATTCAACAAAATAACTGCACAATGTCTTGGATGATAGACTCATCCTGGGGAGTTTGCAAAATAAAAAATGATATATATATGTGTGTGTGTGTGTGTGTGTGTGTCGGTGGGTGTGTGTGTCTGTGAAAGAGAAAAACGTCCAAGAGAAACACTGATCATGATTAGGTAAGCATCTGCTAGATTCTTCAGTTTACTCAAAGCTATGACCTCAAAATGAATTCTCAACACAAGAAAAACAGAAAACTACAGACATGAATTGGAAGCCAGAAAATGATCAGGACAAGAGGAATGTGGCATGATTTACATGAAAAGCTAACATCTATATTACACCTATATAAGGGTTAAAAGTCAAATTAGTACATCATACCACATTCAAAAGGAGTAGAAGATCCAACATAACTTGCATTCATGCTGTACAAAAATCATGTTTTACCTGTCTTCCTCGACCCTTCCCATCCTTAGCACCCTCGATAATACCAGGCAAATCCAGCAACTGACAGTCATGAGAAGGAGCATTAGAACTTTACATTTCTAATAGAATTTCTCAACAGGGAGTTTTGACATTACAAATCATATATATATATATATATAATGGGGGGGAACATATAAATTTTATGGTAGATTTTGATAAAACATGTGAAAATCCAGATAATAGAACCTGCAGGATAAATGGGCAGAAAAAGCTCCATGGTGATGAAGTAAAACATTGATTATATATGTTTTTGTAAGGATTTTGTTTTTTTGGAGGGGTCAAAAGAATCATTGACAAACAACATTACCTGAATTTTGGCACCTCTATACATGATAACACCAGGGATGCAAGTCAATGTGGTAAATTCATACGAAGCAACCTGCAAACACAAACATTCCAAAACTAATCCATTATTTAAAAAACCCTATATGATAAACCAAAAAAATTCCAAAACAAGGAGCATAATCCACCTTTTCGATAGTAAATCTTGACAACAAAAAGTAAAAAATCGAAAGATTTGACCTTTCAGAAAGTGGTGTGATCAAGAAATTAACAAGCAGACACTCAGATGTATTTAAGTCACAAGAACAAAACATTTTATGTTCATATGTCAAACTTTTATCATAAAGTACACAAAATAGCCAACATCTGAAAAGAGCAATGGTAATGCTGCACACAACAGTTCTTAAGTTTATAAAAGGCTTATTGAGAGGAATAAGAAACTTTTCAGAAAAAAGAATAAGGCTATTTTCAAACATAGATAATTCAAAGCAAACTCTTAAGTCTTCACTGCATTTTTTCCTTACAAAGATCGGCTGGTGAGCTTGTCTGATTATATTCAACATGGCTTAAAAGACAACAATAAGTATGGTATCAAAGTTGATAGTCACATACCTCTGAAAAGGTTCCTGTTAACTTGTTCAGAAGTGTTGATTTTCCAACTGATGGGAAACCCACCAGACCAACTCGAGCATCCCCACTTTTAGTAACATCAAAACCTTGTCCACCACCACCACCACCTTTTGACGCAGGCTCAAGGAGTTCCCTTCGTAGTTTTGCAAGTTTAGCCTAGCATTGTATGTGCATCCAGAGAAAGTTAGTTCCACCAAAGCTTCCAGTCAACCATGTACAAGGCATAATAACACACCAGCCTTATGTGATGTATACAGAAGGGTCATCGTACTTCCAGGTAAACAAAAGTGTGAATATGAAATAAAATAAGAGCAACATCATTTTGCCCCCATACTAGAAAGAAAAAGAAACTAACGTACAGGAAATGTTCAAACTTAATACATTTTCAAAACATATGCTACAATTCCCATTCAACAGGAAAGTATACATTTTTCTAATTTGAAAGGGAAACAACTAAAGAACACAATATACAGTTTAAGCAGGAAAATGGGTTACCAGACTTTCATAACGAGGAATGTATCGCAGGAAAACTGTTTCTGAAAGTAAACTCTTTCAGAGTAAGGCCCAATAGAATATAAATCCCTCAAATTCTGCCTCTCATACACATAAGCAACATGATTTTGTTTCCTAGATAATGAGACCCATAGAAACTGCTTACACTAGCTGTAAAACATTTTTGCGATGTCAATGCCAATTGCCAAGATTAAAAGTGGATTTCGGATACACAAATATAAACTTTTAAGTCAGAGGGTAAAAAGAAAAACTTCAATTAAATACGGAAACAATAGCATGCCTTCAACAAATTAAAACAAAACAGATAACGTACCTTTAGCAATCCCAGATGATGAGCCGTAGCCTTGTTCTTTTGTGTCCTCGCCATCTAAAATAGTAAGAAAACAGAAAACTAAGTTTCAAAGCAAGATTATCTGTTTATCAGCAATATTTCATCCAATTCGATGCTTTTCATCAAAATCTTTTAGAATTTTCAATTTCAGTAGCTGTTCTCAATGCATTTGAAAAGGAAAACCAATAATCCAAACAGTAACCTAATGATCAACCTCACGAATTTCTCGAAATCATTCTGTTATCACATATAGATTTATTAAAGCAAGTACTACTACATCAATAACTATCAACAAAAGTGATGCATAATACCCATTACTTATGAGCGTTACTTTTCAACGATACTTTCAGCAACTAAACGGAGCGAAGAGGTTTCTCATTTTCTTCTCTTTATTTTATAGGAACAAAAAGTAGAATAAGATCAGATTACCTCATCTTCAATGTCCTTGATTTTCTGCATCACAGTCGCCATTTTCGCAGCTCAAGACAAAGACTAGAATATGTGCAGCGAACTCCAAATGAAAGCAGAGAAGTGCAGCTTCGCTTCTGTGAGAACCTTCAGCACCTAAGAACCTCCTAGAAGGAGAAGAAAGACGAGGGGCTTTTAGTTAGTGCGAAGGAAAGTTTTTGGGTCCCAGACGTCGTCGTTCTCAAACCCCTCTGTGATTTGGGCCTTCTCCATTGGACCTCAAAGAGACCTGCAACAATTGCTCTCTTAATTCAACAAATTTTAAGTTTGATAGCAATTTCACAAGTACTGTAAAAAGTTTTTATTTATTTTAAAAATTTTCTCTTTTTTTACTTGTTATATATGTTATAATTCATTATTATTAAATTTGAATAAATATTGTCAAAGTACATTATATATATATATATAAACTGACTGAACACCTTAACGCATTTCGAAGAGAACTAGCTAACTCTGAGCTCGAGCGGCATTTCACCCCTAATCACAATTCATCAGCTGATTTTTCAACATCAGCACCACTTACGTCTACAATTTGATATACATTTGTTATTGGTACATCAATGCAAAAAATTTAACCAAAAACTGAACTTTTGATGGAAGGGAGGCTTTTTGAAACTAGAGATGACAAAGAAGTTTAGGTCTAATCCTGTCCAGGCCAACATGAACTCAATGGGTTAAAATTGGTTTGATCGTGCTCAGGTTCAAATTTCAATGTTCTGACCCAATCGGGTTTAGATTCAGCTATGATCAAGAATACACTGTTATTTTGTCATCAGTTTTTGATACAGGAATCCACAGGTCAGGATGAAAATTGCACTTTTGAGGCATCCATTGTCATCATTTTTTGCTGCGATCAACTTTCATAGCCATAGCATTCTATTGTATATGAATTGCATGAACCTTTTAGGTACAACTCCCCATGCAATAGACTAAGAATGAATCTCTAATTGTAAATAAACGTACGCAGAAGTAGATCTTGCCGATGGAAATGGAGGAATTTTCTCTGTTTCAAGACTTAAAGCTGTTCCTCAGTGGTGACAGATTTGCTTGATCATAGGAACATTGGATACTCCATTCATTCTTGTTTTGCTCCCAGTGGAACCTATACACAGCGTCAAGTCGCAGCTTCTTGATGATTTACCCTGAATCCAGATGGTGGTAAACTTAATGATTCAACTGTAGGATATCTGACAATACTTTTTCCTCGAATCTGATTTTTGCCTACCGCTAGTCTCGAAAAGAGCATGAACCGTCTTTGAAATGGTGAAAGCGAGTAACATCTCTCATGGGCAGATTTGCTTGATCGTAGGAACATCAGACACTCCCTCATTCTTGTTTTGTTTCCCAGGGAACCTATATACAGTGTCAAGGTCCAGCTTCTTGATGATCTACCCTGAATTCAAATGGTAGTTAACTCTGAATGATTTAACTGTAGGAGACCTAACAATTTTACTTTTCCTTGAATCCGATTTTAGCCTACCAGTAGTCTCGACAAGAGCACAAACCATCTTTGAAATGGTGAAAGCGAGTAACATCTCTCACGATTATTTCTCTGCCTACGAGCTTGGAGATGAACTTGATAGCTGTGTGGCAATCATTACAGACTCTCAGGTTCTTCATTATCCTCAAAGTAGTGTTTTCGGGAGTGCTTATTAGCCCAAATGCAATAGCAAGTTTCTCACTGTGATATCTAAGAATCTGATCCTTCACTTCAATTTCAAGGTCATGCAACACAGATTCCACATCAGGAATAAACCCCATCTTTTTTATCTGTTTCCAGATCTTGTCCATCATCTTATATATTTCATCTTTCTGTGGGTGAACTCCATCTTCAGCTCCAAAGACGTGGACTTTATTCTGGATTTGAAGCCAACTAAAACCTTGCTCTTTCTTCACTCCTCTATCCTTCATCATCTTCCTAGTTTTAGCCGCATCCTCCCACTTACCACAGGCTGAGTATACATTAGCAAGGGCAGAGTATGCTCCACTATTGTCAGGTTGAATAAGAAGCAATCTCTCTGCAGCAACTTTTGCTAGGTCAGGATCCTTATAAAGTTTACAAGAGGATAAAAGTGAACCCCAAGCGATCACATCGGGTTCAATAGGCATGTCTTTTATGAATTGATATGCTTCCTGAAGCAATCCAGCACGCCCTAAAAGATCAATCATGCATGCGTAGTGGCTCAGAGTAGGCTCAATATTGTGTTGGTTTTCCATCAAATTGAAATATCTCCGACCCTGCTCCACCATTCCTACATGTGCACAGGCAGAGAGAACACCAACATAAGTTATATGGTCAGCCTTGATTCCAAGTGTCAACATCTTCTCAAACAATTCCAAGGCTTCTTCTCCAAAACCATGTTGAGCTAAAGCAATGATCATAGAAGTCCAGGATACAGTTTCTCTATAGCAAGATATAAGACTGAATACTTGCCTAGCACCACCAATGCTCCCAGCTTTCGCATACATGGCTATTAGAGCATTGCCCACAGAAACAGATAAGCCTTCCCCTGACCTTATGGCATTTGCATGAATTTGTTTTCCATGATTCAAAGAAGCCACAATTGAACTGACACTCAGCATAGCTGCCAGAGTATAACTGTTCGGTTTCGGCCCTTCTCTCGTCATTGTTCGAAAAAGCTCCACAGCATTGTTAATTAACCCATTCTGTATGTAGCCTACAATCATAGCCGTACATGCAACCACATCTCGATCTCCCAAAGATTCAAAAATCTGCTTTGCTGGGGTTATATTACCTAGTTTGACATATCCATCCAATAGAGAAGTAAAGGCTATAACATCAAGATCTGATATTCCGCTTTGCACCACTAACCTTTGAGCTATTTCTACCCGTCCACACTTTGCATATAATGTTATTAATGCATTTCCCACTGCCCTAGAAGAATCAAAATCAGTCCTAATTAAGTAACCATGAATTTGTTTGCCAAGTTTTAAGTTCTCAATATTGGCACAAGCTGATAAAACGCTTGCTAAAGTGAACTTGTCAGGCTTCAAAGAAGAATCCTTCAACATATTAGAGAAGAATTCTACGGCCTCCAAATCAAAACCATGCTGACTATAACCTGCTATCATAGAATTCCAGGTAACTATATCTCGTTCACTCATATGCTGGAACTGAGAAAGAGCAAGGTCAATCTGACCCCACAGCATATGCATTGTAATCATAATGTTCGAGCTTGACATGTTTCTCAATCTCATCCTATCAAAAACAATGTTAGCCATTACAAAGTCTCCAGCTTTTGCATACATATTGAGAAGCGAGTTTGCCACAGGAACACATGCACTAAGCCCAGATTTAACAACAAAAGAATGGATCTTCTTACCTATACTCAGAGCCCCCATAGCAGAACATGAAGCAAGAGCACTCGTAATCGTGAACTGCGTTGGAGAAACTTGATCCCCTATCATCTTTACAAACATCTTTATTGCATTCTGAAAAGAACCCATCTGATTATAACCCGCAATCATCGTAGCCCACGAAACACAGTCACGGGCAGGCATTTCATCGAAAAAGCAAAGAGCTTTCATAATATTTCCCTGTCTCGCATAGCCAGAAAGGATCGTATTCCACGAAAACGTGGTCTTCTCAGGCATTTCATCGAACAGGTTATGAGCATCTGTATCAGACCCAGTTCTCAAGTACAAATTGATGAGATTGTTCATCAAATAAACGCTGAAATTGAGACCTAATTTGATAACCTGGGCATGGATTAATCTTCCTGTTAACGGTTCATTGGATTTGAGGCTTCGTTGGAGACAATGGACATAAAATTCTGAAAGCAAAGGCTTTGGGATGTCCATCAGAGTGAGAACTTGCATATCAATAGGCAATTCATAGATGCTTGAGACAGTATCCTTCTTCGGTCAGCAGTAATTACTATATTCCCCCATCAATAAAGTGGAATTGAGAGCAGTGCAATCATGGAATATGAAAAAGGAAGTTTTCATAGCAAGATTATGAGGCCGCCCATCTGATGTGTTGACACATTTACGTGAGTCAACAACAAAATTAGCTCGAGCCTGACCTCGAACTTGTTTAGAAGTGTTGGTTTTCCAACTGAAGGGAAACCCACCAGACCAAGTCGAGCATTCACAGTTTTAGTAACATCAAAACCTTGTCCACCACCACCACCACTTCCTTTTCAAGAAAACAGGATCGTCCGGTGACGCGAGACTGAGATGCAATTAAAGGGTCAGAAACAGAGTAAACCGTAAAAGAGTTTCGAAAGTGGAAAAAGAAAACCCTTGCAGAACCCGAAAAGATGAAACTGAGGGAAATAATAACGACTCAAAAGCTTGGAACATAGAAACAATCGAAGATGACGATCCACGATGTTGGGTCGGGTCGATTCCGGTTCGGGTCAAGTCGGTTTAAATCGAATTGGGCTGTATGAAGTCGGATATTAATGGATAGGGTCGGACCATATGGGCCGGTAAGTGATCGACTGCAGAGTTCTGACCCACGAGAAAGATTGACTGGAAGATAAAAGGCTAGCTAAACTGTGTTTCAATTAATATAAAATGATGGGCGACGGGTCGGGTTGAAAAAATTGGATCGAGTCGGTTTCATTCGGGTCAAGTCGGGTCGAATAGGTATTTGGGTCTCACCTCGGGTCCATCCTATCCGACGAACTCCCGAAGAAGGAATCAAAATTTTTTCTTCTTCTTCTTCTTCTTCTTCTTCGCTGAGCTCAATTCAGATGCGTACATGGTAGGCGGTTATGCCTTGGGAATCACAATGATGATGCCAGATTAAGGATCGCTTCTTTTTTACTTTTATCATCTCAATCGTCGTAGTTGATATCTTCTCATTCAAGTTTCTTCTGTGTTACAGAGATAATGCATTAGCGCCTGATGTTACCATGTGAAAATCCATACTCACGGAAGCTTCCAATTCGCTTTCAACGACAAGCAAACGTTAAATGTATGTCTTTCGCTTATCACACGCAATGTGTTCGACGAAAGTCGCGAGAGAAAGAATAACATGAAACATCCTCAACATTGTCAAGTAATTACTAACTCCTCCAAATTCTTACTCTTCTCGCTTACCCTTTGCTCGGTTGAAAATGGTTGATGATACTAGTTCTTCTGTGGTGGAGAACCTAACCTCTATGGTTCTTAGTTCCATAAAAGGAAGACGTGAAGCTGCTGAGTGGAGTTAACGACCAAGTTAAAAACTTGAGAGCAATCTCAAGTCCATTCAAGTCCTACTAGATGATGCAGAGGAACACCTCTTATTTTTATGGAACTAAGCACCACAGATGTTATGTCCTCTTAGACGATGCAGATGAACAACTGAAGGAGGCTGACAGAACTGACTGTTTAATCTCAAAGTTGTTTCTTATATGTGTCAGATGAGTGGAAGACCAAAATTGACCAAAATTTGAGATGAATACAGGCTTAGGGGGTCGACTTAGCCAGGCCTAAATTAGTTCAGCCCAAACGGTATTATAACTGACCGACCAATATGATGATGATTTGGTTCGGACTGGAGCCATTGCCATTTCTTTGCCTTTAGGTTCACGCATTTCATCCGAAAAAGCACGTCGAGAGCCTTATGACAACATCTTTCATCGATTCACAAGAAGTAAAAGGTAAAGGTCAAAAGTATGATGCTTAAAGTCCAAATACAAGCTCTATGTTATCTCTCTCACGGGGATGGGGAGAAGAAGAAGATCTAAAGATGGTTGGTGGAATAACTTTTTGTTTTTCCTTTGTTGGAAGATATGCAATTAAGTTTGTATTGTTTTATGTCCATAAACACTCTTATAGTAATGAATATGGCTTAAACATGTCAATATTAGCTACAGTAAGTCAATAAACAGCCAACCAAATTAGAACGTCCCAGTCAATATCAAGAATAAGAAGCATATTATATATAAGAATAAGAAGAAGATTAATCTATCCATCCAAGTAGATGTGGCAACAGTTAAGTTGAGTTGGGCATGTTACTAGGTATGCCCATGAGTTAGGTTAAGTTAAATATGTCGTGGACATGTCTTGATTCGACTATGAAAATATGCAATACAAGTCTTTCTCGTACACATTTGTATTACTATTTACTTGACTCAAGTTTAAATTTACATTTATTTAAAATAATATTATTTTGATTTTTGATTAAATTGTCACGTAGTTCAGATATTTTAGAGCAGGTCTTGAGTAGCTCGTTCGAACTCCGGTTTGGCCCAAAATTTAATCAAACTAGTCCTATTCGGTTGATTTTGAACTAAATTGGACCGATACCAAGCCCGCAGCAAGGTAAGAAACTCAAATTAATGGAAAAGATAAGAAGAAAGCGTACAAATAGAGAAAGTAAGAGGAAAAAGAGAAGTCAGAAAATGACCACAAGTCGCCTTAACGAAGAGAATATATATGTTGCAGTGCAGAACCAATGCCTCTTAAAAATCCCCTTTATGTCTAAAATCAGACCATCGTTCATGTACCTGCCATATCCATGTCATTGTCAGTCGTCTATGGCCATATGTTTGGGAATGGCGTCGTATTCCTCACGAACGCATGTTCTTGGCTTATCTATTCAAGTCTATCTTTAATCCATAGCCATAGGTTTGATTAGAAGCATCACTTTCGCCATCCAACATTTGGAATTGTCTCATTGCTTTGCCTCCCAATCAATGAACTGAGAATTGCCTTAGAAGTTCAAAGTAGGCCAAAATGTAATTTAAAAAATATAAATTAACATAATTTTTTGATAAATATAAAAAATCTGACTGGTAAGATTCACATGACCTATGGCGTCATTATTGGACAATGAGATGATGAAGATCTATTAACAATTTTAAAAAAATATTAAAAATGGGACGAGATATTTAATTAATAAAAATATTCTCTCTTAATCATCCTATTGCAAATAATTACGATGAAGGCAAGATTTGGTGACTCGGCTATTAGAATCAACCATTACTTAATATAAAATTATTATTATTATAATTATTTTTTAATGAATTAAAAATGACCATCACTCACAAGTCACGTAACGTTTTCTTTGCGATAATTAGTAATTCCTGACCGATACCACGGTGTGTGCTTGTTCTTTATCCAAATCACAACTTTCAAAGACTTCGTATCCAACTTGTGGAGAGAATAAGCAAACGTCAGTGCAATCGTGGCTCTATCTTAAGGGTATTCAACTTTGATTGTCTATCCTTAACATGTGATCACCTGAGAAAAATATTATCTTTCAAATATAAGTTTGTCCGTACCCACTTTACAATAAGGAAAATCCAATTCTAAGAGCAATCAATCATGGCAAGATAAAAGTAGGTAAGTGCACATCAGAACCAAAGATAGTAATTGGAGCAACTAGTTAGCTAGGGAGGTGACAGAGCTGAAATGGAGAGGATGAACAGTTCTCAGCCATTGCTAGAAAGCTTCAAGTCCAACCACGAACCTGTGAGCTCTGAGCTTGAAGAGATTCTGACCTCAGACACTCCTTCCTCTCATTTGCATCGATTAACTTCAGCTCTATCAGTTGAACTAAAGCTACTGTTCAGATTCGCAGCACCTGCAGTGATAGTTTACTTGCTCAATAATGTGGTTTCCATGTCCACACAGATATTCTGTGGCCATCTTGGAAACCTTGAGCTCGCTGCTGTCTCCCTTGGAAACACTGGTATCCAAGTTTTTGCTTATGGCCTTATGGTATGTAGTTGTGTTTCTCATCCCTTTCCACCTCTTCCTCTTCTTTTCGTGTTCTTCATCCAAGGTTTTGTATACGCAAGAGTCTTTGAGTTCCACAGGCATGGCAAAACCAAACTTGCCCGTCTGAACTCGATAGGTCAAACCGAGTTGACTAAAGTTTTAGGAAGAATTATAACTTAAAAATTCATTTCATTTTGGTTTATAAAAACCGATCGGTTAGTTAATAAACTGATAGATTTTTAGTAACAAGAATCGTTAAACTAAATCAAACTAAAAAGTCAAAAAATCAAGCCAAAAAATTAACTAGTTCAAAATTTAAACTATTAAATAGGTCAAAATGAAACTAGTAGTTGGAAATAGAATTGAGATGAATATTCTAGTCGAGATTCATTCACAAATGTTGCAAGTTTAGTACATAATTGCAATTAAAGATAATGTAATTAAAGTAATTAGACACCATAATTAAACTAGGAAAGGTTAGAGTACTCCAACACTTTAGAACATAGTTATATAAGTTTTCATTTAATTGGTTTGTCCAATTAAGGGTTTGTCCTATATGGGACAGGTAAGTAAGAGTATAGGACAAACCAATAAAATGAAAACTTATATGACTATTAGCATGCTAGAGTGTTGGAGTGTCATTATTTCATCTAAAATCTTAAGTGCATTAATAGCTATAATATTATGACGCATGCTTTATCCGCTTGCTGTAAATTAAATTGAGACCGAATTAACTCGAATCTAACTTATTTTTTTTTTAATTTGATTAATTTAAAAAATTAAGTGATCGAATTCGAAATTGATTAGTTAAATTCATTGGATCGAACTAAAGTTGTAGCCCGAGCTAGGTTTGGTAAAAAAATTTTGATTCCTAAGACATTATTAATGTTTAAATCATGTTTTCTTGAAATTATGGCAGCTTGGAATGGGAAGTGCAGTGGAGACTCTATGTGGTCAAGCTTACGGTGCACACAAATACGAACTGTTAGGCATATACATGCAAAGATCGACAGTTCTTCTTATGGCAACAGGAATCCCATTAATGTTAATCTACATCTTCTCCAAACCTATCTTGACTTTACTTGGGGAACCTGAAAAAATTGCCTCTGCAGCTGCACTTTTCGTCTATGGACTCATACCTCAAATCTTCGCTTACGCAGCCAACTTTCCAATACA
>JAOQMS010000178.1:32848456-32863186 GCA_027563885.1 Erythroxylum longipes | reverse complement strand
TCAACCGGCAATTTATATTTTACCTCTATTTCATTAATTTTTATTTATATATTTATATAAATTTTACCTAATAATATGTAAATAAAATTTAATAGAAAATAATAATAACATCATATTTCGAACGAAGGATTTACATGTGACCATGCAACTTCATTAATGACCAGGACCATAACACACTACAAGAAAATAGCATAATTGGTGACATTTAAAAAATGTCACATAATCTCAAAAAATGTCACAAAATATCATTTGCGACGTTTTAAAAAACGTCACAAAAAATGTCGCGGAATGTGGTATAAGCAAAAGATTTATGTGACGTTTTTGGAAAAATGTCACAGAAAACAATAACATTCCGCGACGTTTTTGAAAACGTCACTGAAAGATTAAACATTCCTCGACATTTTTAAAAACGTCGCGAAAAGTTACATTCCACAATTTTTTTAAAAACATTGTGAAAAGCATATTACAAAGCCTTACGTGTCACATTACCTAGTTTTACATACAATTACCCGCGCTTCACTTCACCTGCAAAACACAATTGTTATTACCCAAAGAAAACACAACACCAATATCCAACAGCCACAAAAAAATCAGAAAACCACAGATACGCAAGCAATACAAAAAATCGCAACCAGAACTTGGATGAGTTTCTCAAACCCAACTTCCAGATTCATCAAGCCTTCTCGACGATACATCTCTATTCAACACACAATTTTCAAGATTAGAAAACACAATTGCACATTCAGCATCCATAAAATTGAATGTTCAAATATTATGAGTTTCGAAAACCAAAGAGTGTGTGTAGAAGTTTTGGGTTTAAAAAAACTCATTCATAGGACAATCGTAAGCCACAAAACTTGTTTTAGAAACTTATACAACGAAGTTTCTAATTGAAGCCAAAACGTAGAGACATTCAATCTTTAGCTAAAATCTATAACACTAAACACCCAAAACCTATCTATTTATCAAACCACAGAACACTCAACATCAGTAGAAAGCTTAATGGGTATTATAAAAAATGAAGCTTGCAGTTAAAACCGAAGAAATACAAATGTTCAAGCTTGTTCGCTTCAGCTGTCAACCTCTGGTTACAGTGTGCAAACGCTGAACTCGCGCACTCGTCTTGTTTTATCATGTTTTATTAAATTTATTTACATATATAAGTTTGTATTGTTTTATGTACATAAACGCATGCAACTCCAGATGTCATCTCTTGTGGTAATGAATATGGCTCACTCCAAACGAGTCAATATTAGCTACAATAAGTCTATAAACAGCCAACCAAATTAGAACGTCCCAGTCAATATCAAGAATAAGAAGAAGATTAATCTATCCATTCAAGCCGGTATGACAATGAGTTAAGCTGAATTGGACATATCGTTGTCCAAGGTATGACAACGAGTTGAGTTGAGTTGGGTACGACAATAGGTTAAGTTTAGTTGGACATGTTAGTCGTTCAAGTAGGTAAAGAAATGAGTTATGTTGAGTTGGACATGTCGTCGTCATGTCTTGATTCGACTTCGAAAATATGTGATACAAGTCTTACTTATACACATTTGTATTACGACATGTCTTGATTCGACTTGGAAAATATGTGATACAAGTCTTACTCGTACACATTTGTATTACGTGACTCAAGTTCAAACTTGAATTTATTACTCGTACACAGTTGTATTACGTGAATCTAAATCACAATTCTGCCTTAACGAAGACAATATAGATCTGTTGCACTCCAGAACCAATGACTACTTCCGTCATGTCCAAAATCAGACCATCATTCATGTAATTGGTATATCCATGTCATTGTCAGTCGTCTATGGCCATATGTTTGGGAATAGCGTCGTATTCCTCACGAACTTATGTTCTTGGCGAATCTATTAAAGTCTATCTTTAGTCCATAGCCATAGGTTGGAAGCGCCAATTTCACCATCCAACATTTGTAGTTGTTTATTGCTTCGCCCCCCAATCAATGAACTGAGAATTGCACACTAGAAGTTCAAATTAGGCCAAAAAGTAATTTAAACTTCAAATTTTTTTGATTAAAATATATTTTAAATTTTAATATTTTAGAGAGTCTAATTTCAATTTCTAATATAAATTAAACTTTGGATATTTTAATGTTATTTTATCTGACATATTCACTGTCACGTGTAGGCCACATGATTTTGGTTATATAATCAGTTTTATCAACATATTAAAAATAAATTAACATAAAATTTTAATAAATATAAATAATTTAAAAAAATCTGATTGGTAGGATTCACATGACCTATTTTGTCATTATAAGACAATGAGATGATGGAGACCTATTAAAAATGGGACGAGATATTTAATTAATAAAAATATTCTCTCTTAATCGTCCTATTGCAAATAATTATGATAAAGACAAGATTTGGTGACTCGGCTATTATAATCAACCATTACATAATATAAAAATCCAATTCTAAGATTTAAGAGAATTGGATTTTGTCGGTACCCACTTTACGTACAGTAAGGAAAATCCAATTCGAAGAGCAATCAATCATGGCAACTAGATAAAAGTAGGTGAGCGCACATCAGAACCAAAGATAGTAATTGGAGCAACTAGTTAGCTAGGGAGGTGACAGAGCTGAAATGGAGAGGATGAGCAGTTCTCAGCCATTGCTAGAAAGCTTCAAGTTCAACCACGAAGCTGTGAGCTCTGAGCTTGAAGAGATTCTGACCTCAGACACTCCTTCCTCTCATTTGCATCGATTAACTTCAGCTCTATCAGTTGAACTAAAGCTACTGTTCAGACTCGCAGCACCTGCAGTGATAGTTTACTTGCTCAATAATGCGCTTTCCATGTCCACACATATCTTCGGTGGCCATCTTGGAAACCTTGAGCTCGCTGCTGTCTCCCTTGGAAACACTGGCATCCAAGTTTTTGCTTATGGCCTTATGGTAAGTAATTGTCTTTCTCATCTCTTTCCACCTCTTCCTCTTCTTTTTCTGTTCTTCATCCAAGTTTCTGTGTAAACAAGAGTCTCACAGCCATGGCAAAACCAAAATAGCCCTTTTAAACTCAGCAGGTCAAACCAAGTTGTCTAAGTTTTAGGATGAATTTGAACTTAAAAGGTCTGGTTTTTTTTTTTTGTGTTTATAAGAATTTAATAATTTATAAAAACTAAACTGATGAGTTTTTAATAACAAAGATTATTAAATTAAATTAAACTAAAAAATTAATCAATTTAAGGTTTTCTTCTCGTCTCTTTTCAACTCTTCCTCTTCTTTCCGTCACCCAAGTTTCTATATAAGCAAGAGTCTTTGAGTTCTACAGGGATGACAAAACCAAAGTTACTAGGTCAAACTAAGTTGACTAATTTTTAAGATGAATTCAAAAATTATTCGATTAGTTAATAAATTAATTAGTTTCTAATAATAAAGATTATTAAACTAAATCAAACCAAAAAGTTAAAAATTGAACTGAAAAATTAATTAATTCAAAATTTCACTATTAAATAGATCAAACTGATTCAATTTTAAAACATTACTTAATATCCTATGAAACTATTGATTGGATATAGAATTGGGATGAATATTTTAGTGAAGATTCATTCATAACTGTTGCAAGTTTAGTGCATAATTTCAATTGAAGATAATTTAATTAAAGTAATTAGACACCATAATTAAATTAGGAAAAGTTAGAGAAAAGTATAGGAGAAAGAAAAGGTGTATATATATATATATAGTTTTTAGATGAAATAATTAATACTCCAACACTCTAGCATATAGTTATATTAAGTTTTCATTTAATTGGCTTGTCCTGCAGTCTTACTTACCCGTCCCATATAATTAAAACTCTCAACGAGAAAAGTAGAGCATTTATGCATTTATGTATATATATAGGACAGGAGCATTTATGTATATATGTATATATATATATAGGACAGGAGAGTAAATGTATAAATATAGGACATGTAGGACATTTTTAATTATACGGGACTGGTAAGCAAGAGTATACGACAAAGCCAATTAAATGAAAACTTATATAACTATTAGCATGCTAGAGTGTTGGAGTATCAATTATTTCATCTAAAATCATAAGCGCATTAATAGCTATTAATGTTATGACACATGCTGTATCTACTTGTTGTAAAATAAATTGAGACCGTTTAGAATTTTTAAATTTTGATTAATTTAAAATTTTGCGTGATTTAAATTTATATAGTCGAACTAAAGTTGTTGCTCGAGTTAAGTTTGGTAAATTTTTTATGGTTTCCTAAGACATTATTAATGTTTAAATCTTGTTTTCTTGAAATTATGGCAGCTTGGAATGGGAAGTGCAGTGGAGACTCTATGTGGGCAAGCTTATGGTGCACACAAATACGAAATGTTAGGCATATACATGCAAAGATCTACAGTTCTTCTTATGGCAACAGGAATCCCGTTAATGTTGATCTACATCTTCTCCAAACCTATCTTGACTTTACTTGGGGAACCTGAAAACATTGCCTCTGCAGCTGCACTTTTCGTCTATGGACTCATACCTCAAATCTTCGCTTACGCAGCCAACTTTCCAATACAAAAGTTCTTGCAATCACAAAGCATAATCAACCCTAGTGCCTACATTTCATTGGCTGTACTCGCTGTGCACATCTTGCTCACATGGCTTGCAGTCTTCAAATGGAATTGGGGTCTGATCGGTGCAGCTCTGGTGCTCAGCTTGTCGTGGTGGCTCATAGCTCTGGCTCAGTTTTTGTACATTGTCACGAGTAAGAAGTGTAAGAAATCTTGGTCAGGTTTTAGCTTGCAGGCCTTTTCCGGGCTCTGGAGCTTCTTTAAATTGTCTGCAGCATCTGCTGTGATGCTGTGCTTGGAGAGTTGGTACTTTCAGATACTAGTTTTGATCGCTGGGTTGCTGCCAAATGCTGAGATTCAGCTGGATTCACTCTCAATTTGGTAAGATTCATAATTCCATATCAGTTTGTTCTGATCAGAACTGGGTTTAGCAAGTGTTTATTACGATTTGCAGCACAACAATATCAGACCTCGTTTACATGGTTTCAGTTGGGTTTAATGCTGCTGCAAGGTTAGTACTTGCATGGTTTTATCAGTAGGAATGATCTAAATTCTGCACTCTTGTTTATCTTGATTATAGTATGGTGTTCTAACGATTTCAGTGTTCGAGTTGGTAATGAGCTTGGAGCTGGGCATCCAAAATCAGCAGCATTTTCAGTGGTAGTGGTGACTTCAGTATCTTTCATGATCTCTGTAGTGGCGGCCATCCTAGTAATGGCATTGCGTCATGTGCTCAGCTATGCCTTCACCGGAGGTGAAGTTGTTTCCGAAGCGGTGTCTGAACTCACTCCTTTTCTTGCTGTATCTCTCCTATTAAATGGGATCCAACCTGTTCTATCTGGTAACCACATTTCACGTCGTACTCTCCCTTCATTTCAAAGTCTCCCTTTATTTTTCTCTTCATAATTGGCCAGACTCGACTCTATTCAACTACGCAATAGGCCTGGGCCCGGCTGGGCTGGAGGTCAACACGCTAAGCCTAGATTGACCAGGCCGGGCCCTGCCAATATATTATATTAATAATATAATAAAATAATAAATATTTGATATAATATTATTAAAATATAAATTGAGTATTTTGATTAATTTGTGTGTTCCAATTCCGAAAGGTGTGGCTGTTGGGTGTGGCTGGCAAGCATTTGTGGCATACGTAAACGTTGGATGCTATTATTTCATTGGAGTTCCACTTGGAGTGCTTCTTGGGTTTAAATTAAATTTAGGTGCAAAGGTAAATTACTTTTAACAAAAGTCACATATGATATGATGATGATTGATGAATATAATATATATATCTTTTTTAAACGTTTTGCAGGGAATATGGTCAGGTATGATTGGAGGAACATTCTTACAAACTGCGATACTGGTATGGGTTACTTACAGGACAGATTGGAATAAAGAGGTAAGATTTGTTACATTTCATCTCCTAATTAACTTATGAAGTAATCTCAATTAATCTCAAAGGCCCTTTAAAATGAAATCAAAGATTAGAGATGATAATAAAAATTAACGAGTCAGTTCTAAATTGATCAGGTTTTAAGTTAGGTTCAGTTTTGAAAAGTTGGTTTTGAATTATTTTGAATAAAATTTATCATATTGTTCAATAATTGAAAAACTAATAGACTGAAACAATTAGTTTTAATAATGAGTCAAGATAGATCAAAGTTGCTTATGACTCGAGTTTAGTTTGAACCTTCTAAGAAGAGGGCTTAGAACTAGCGACCCTGAGCATAATCATACTGGTTTAAGCTTGAAATGACATTGTTTAAAAATCACGTTTTTATTTTTTATTTTACATGGATGAGGTTATGTTTCAAGCGAGACTTTAGAACCACAAAGCTTGAATAAGAGTCTAATTTGAAGTCTAAGAATAAAAAAAAATAGAATCCAACTTAAAATTTAGTCAATTTCTGTCAAGTGTGTTGGCTTCAAGTTAGACTCAACTATTTTATGATGTTTAAAAATAACAAAATTTTAACTTTCAACTCAATCGAATTAAAGTAACTTAAATTTCGATGCCTAAAAAATCGAATCAAACCTTATGTTATTCTTAACAATAACATGTTTATAAGGTAAAAGAATTGAATCCTTTTTTTCCTATTTTTTTTCTTTATAGAGTTAATGTTCTTTCCTTGCAACAAATTACTAACCATGTTTATTTCTTGCTCAAATATTTTCAGGTGGAAAAAGCCAAAGATCGGTTGAATACATGGGACACCAAGAAAGAGTCTATAACAACAACAACAATGCTTCAATAAAAATTCAAATAAATGCAAGATCAAGAGAAGTTTAGAAATACATAACTTTACACTAAAAAGGATTCTAGAGTAGAGAATTAAGTTGATGATTTGCTAAAAGAGTGTTAAGAAAGAGTTCAATTCATGGAAACATTTGTTTTTATTAATAATTTCTTCCTAAAATTAGATGATAATTTCTTCTAATAATTCTTTCACTACTTGCAGAGATGATAATCGAACCTCAAGCCTATTTTTGTTTTAAAAATTAAATATTGAGTAACTTTTCTAAAATAAATAACTTCTTTTTTATTAAATAAAAATAAAATAGGTTAGGTTAAGTTATTTAGGGCCCGAGCTCTGATAAATTTTTTTGATTCGAGTCTAGATTTAGGTGAAACTAGACACAACCTAACCTGACCTGACCAATTGCCATTTCCAACTACTTGTGTAATGCAACAAAATTATGTAAAAAAATGTCTGATATAGGTCTTAACTTTGAATTGAATTAGCATGATTTTTATTATTAATTAAATTTAAATTTTTTGTTAAATTTAAATATAAAATTAAATATTTAAACTTGAATTGAATTAATAAAAATTAATATGTTAAATTTGAATATAGTTAAAGTAAAATGAAAATTTTGTATCGCTAATAACCATGCCATAATTTATAAGTGTGTGTTATGAACTTATTGACAAGATGTAGATCATACTTTTGACTTATTTTATTTGGTTGTACTGTTGCTTTTGTTTATTAATTGAGTCTTTTTATTTAAATTTTTCCAGTTAAATTTTAACAAACAAATAAAAATCAGAACACCAAAATTGATAACATTTTGTTTCTTATAGAATTTCAGACTTAAAAAATTTCGAATTGGTGCAGTGAGGGTATGGGATTAAAAGGTTCTGTATTCGAATTTCCATATTTACACTTTCTCGATCGAATCTGTCATATAAGGCTTACTTAATGCGATGTATCTGATTGACGTGATTTACAAATTATTGCGTCAATCCGGAGGTTTACTCAATATATATCCAAAAGATAACAATTGTGTATTCTTCCGTTTTAAAAAAAAAATCAAGTATATTCATATTTGAAATATCCCAAGTAAAATTTATTAAATGATAATATATTTCATAATTTTTATTTATAATTAAATTTATATCCTCAAAATTTAACAATTAGTTTAATTTTTATTACAAAAGAAAAAAGTCTTTCGAATTTTATCTGATATTTCGAAATTTCTAGTTTGATGTCAAATCTCAAATTAGTCCAAATCAGAGGGGTACAAGAACGACGACGTATGGACCTCTCTCTCCTTTAGTCTCCTTCCAGAAGCTTCATGGGCTCTGGTGGTTCTTATAGAAGCCACGCTGCACTTTTCTACTTTCATTTGGAGTTCGGCGCACAAATTCTAATCTTTCTCTTGAGCTGAGAAAATGGCTCACTGTGATGCAGAAAATCAAGGAGATTGAATATGAGGTAATCTTATTTTAATCTGCTTTTTCTTCCTGTGGAATAAAGGGGAAAAAAAAGGAGAGTATCGTTGAAAAGTAAGATTCTTAAGGAATCGTTATCATCCATCACTTTTGTTAATAATTACTGTTGTGGTTGTATTAGCTTTAATAGATCTATATGTGATAGAGAATGATTTCGAGAAATTTGATGAGGTTGGTCATCTGGTTTTGTTTGGATTACTGCTCCTTTTCAAATGCATACAAAGCAGCTATTGAAATTGAAAATTCTAAAGGAAAGATTTTGGTTAAAAGCGTCGAATTGGATGAAATATTGCCGAGAAAGATATAATCTTGCTTTGAAACTGAGTTTTCTGTTTTTGTGAGTAATTTGACACAATTGAAGGGTCTTTGATTAGAATCCACTTTTGGGAGGGGGGTCATCTCTTGAATTTCTATACCATCAACAAGATTTGCAAAAAACTTCGACCTTCTGATATTCTAATCATAAGATTAAGTTTTCCAGATTGGTTACTGGAAAATAACACAAAATTGGAAGGTTTTGTTCTCTCCAATTATTTTCTTTGCGAACCTTTGTGTTTGGCCGTGATCCTAATGCAACTTTAAGGATATTGGATATCGTTGCATTTCAATTGAAATTAGTAAATAATGTAATCCTATCAAAAAATGGGTTCATTTGAAGTATTCTGAAAAGCTTGTCTAATTGCTCTTTCTTGAACGTATTGATCATGCGTGATAACCAATTGTTTGGCTAATTTTCGAAGTGGATTGAAGCATTCTCTTGAAGCGCTGGATCTTTTAAAGAACAAGTTTTTTGGAGCTCTATACCTGCAAAATTGGGAAGTCAGCCGGAAACTCTCATGCCTGAAAATAGACTGGAAGGTCCTTTTGCCCTTTCAGTTTCTAACTTTCATAATTTACAATCTGTCGATTCAGTTATAATTGCTTAATACTAGTTATTTTTAATTGGATTGAAAAGTTATCTGAATTGATATACCTTCTCTTGAGTCATAATTATTTTATAGAAAAGATCTAGATTGAATTGTGTGGATGATAACACAAAATTGTCAACAATTGTAGTTGGTAGGCACCAAATTCGGTGCTCACCATGCCTAATAAGGACAAAATTGTTGATCAGTTTATTAGTCATTTACATAGGGCATTCTCAAATTAGGGTAAAAACTACGGGCAATGATAGAAGAATTTTACTACTGAAAAATTGGAGAATTACAAAGAGGAAAAAAGAAAAAGTAGACTTACAAAAATACATAGAATATTTTTGTCTCTCTCATCTTACATATCTCTTTTTTTTGCATGTGTATTTCTTTATGCTACTCCTGCCTTTTTATAGGCACTCCTGCCTTATGTGAATGGCTGACAAAATGGTCGGTCGTTTTGTCCTTAATAGGTATGGTAGGTATCGAATTTGATGATTATCAGTTACAATTGTTTACAATTCTCCCACTTCTTGATTGAGAGTCAATCAGATCTTCATATTATTCTTTCTATCTTGCCGCTTTATGTTATTTACATCTCGTCAAATTTTATTACAAAAGCAATCAATACTGGCAAGTTTATGTGGTGTCAAGGAACTCGGATGATTATTATTTTTTAGGGGAGGGAGTGAGAATTCGTGAGTTTTGAATACTAAATTAACTAGATATTTTTTACGGGATTCACGAGATTGGATTTCTCTTGCAATAATTGACTAAGTTTAATTGAACTTAAAAATGTCTAATATATTACACATTTGAACCTATTCTTGACTTTTTCACTTATCATTTTGAAATACGACAGAAATTGGAATTTTATATCTTTCTTACAGCAACTTGAGTGGGAAAATTCTTTTCTATCTTACATAATTGAATTTTAATTTTTTTTGTAATGTCTTACAATAACTTTTATGGTAAGATATCCAATATAGTTATTCAATTTGTAACTTTCGATGAGATAGTTGCTAAGTGGCTACTATTTAAAAGTTGCAAAGACGAAAGAGAGTTCAGATGATGAAGCAGTTAATGTTGTTAACTTGTTATTGATATGGATGTCTTATAAGTTAGTTTTTTTTGTGACTTTTATTATTAGATAGGTGGGAGTAGTAATTGTAATTTTGTGAATAGTCCCATATTAAAAAGAAACATGGTTTTAATTCATCCAGACAGTCTCAATGAAGTAGAACTGTGCTTGTTTTCAATGGGTTTATGTACAATTTTGTATTCAAAACTAATTCTGCTCATTATAGACTCAAGAACTCTCATTTTCTCCCAAAAACTAATAATCGTCAAGATGTTTAATGTTTTTCTTGTATACATGCAAATAATTGGCAAGTGTATAGAAAGTTTATTGTGTGGAAGATGTGCGAATAATTGGCATCTGTATAGAGAGTTTATTGTGTGGAAGATGTACCAACTTTAATTGATTGGTCATCATCTGCAAATTAACTGAGATATCTCCTATAAAATTATTATGACTCAAGAGAAGATATTTCATTTTAGATAATTCTTTAATTTATTTAAGAATGACTTTTGTTAAGTAATTATGACTGAGATCTAGAGATATTAAATTATTGAAGTTAGAAATTGAACGAGGAAAGGTGTTTCTGAGTCTATTTTTTCACAAACGAAGGTGCATCAGTGTTGGAGTTTCGAACCTAGAGGATAAAAGTCTTCTTGTTTTTAGTGGTTGAGAAATGGAGAAAGCTAACCTGGAATTTCGAACTGGATGTTACTCAGAAATGTAATTAATAGATGTGAACATTTTCAATAGAGATTGAGAAATGTTTTAAGCAATTGATAAGAGAGATTCAAAGGTTGAAGAAGTCTCAAATCTCAGATCATTCCAAGATCATGTTCTTGAAGGTTTTTCAACCTGTATAATGTAGAAAGGGATTAGGATATAGAGAACAGAGAAATAGGTTAGGGATAGAGTGAACAAAAAGAGACTTCAAATTATATCATTAGGACTAGCTTACCTGGGTACTTTGAATGTTGCCACTGAGCTGAACGATACACTTTGAAGTCATGTTTGCAGTGAACTGTTAGAAGCTATTGCTATTTTTCATTAAAGCAGATTCAAAGTCTCTTACTGCTTGAAATATTTTACAACTTCGTTTGAAGCTTCAATATCTGCAAGAAGGAACTTACACATGATCAGGGAGAAACATCACCAACTTCATTTCTTTCTTCAGACCTTTAATTTATCTTTTTTTGGATGTTATCATCTTTTATCCTCATCTAACTATCGTCTTGTTAGATATATATATTTTGGTTGCATAACCTACCAACTTCCTAAGTTTTGTATACATATTTACAAAGTCTACCTAATAATAGTTTTCCATTTTATAAACTTGTTGGGCCATTCCACTATGTATAAGGTTTATAGGTCTAAAATTGGAAAGCCATGTCCAACATTTCAATGAATAGGAAGGATCAATTTGTTAGATGTACGAGACTTAACCTTTTTCATATATTAGATTAGGAAGTAATAGTTAAAGTTCTGTGTGTAAATGTAATTCTAAATTTTATGAGGATGAAAAAAGAAGTAGAAATTTAATGGTCAAAATGAAGAAGAAAGTGCAACTCAAGGTGAAAAAAGAATAAACGGCAAAGAAAAATTTATGAAAAATCTCAATTTTTGAAAATTAAAAAAAAAAAATTTAATTTTAGAAAATTTTCTTCTTTTAGATTTCGGTTAAAAACTAACCGTGGAACACATGTGATATGGACATCATATTGGGAATAATTAAATGTTATTAATATAATAATTCAATTTAACTCTTAAATGTTACTTATAATTATGTTAATAATTAGTAATTTAAGATAATAAAATTAAATTTAAATCCAATTTGAATATTATTTGATTAGTTCATGTGGCATTTGTTTCACTGTTATTTTTTTTACCGAAAATAATTTTTCTAAAAACTTGAAAATTGTACAGAAATTTTTTAAAAATTATAACTTTTTAAAGAGTTCCTTCAAGTGCACAGAGTCCACATCTTCTATTCTATCCAAAGATTATTGTACGCGTTAAGTGTCTTTCTGAAATGAAGTAGGGGCCGCCCGTCTGATGTGTTGACACATATACGTAACTCAAACAACAAAATTAGCTTGATCCCGACCTCGAACTTGTTCAGAAGTGTTGGTTTTTCAACTGAAGGGAAACCCAACAGACCAACTCGAGCATTCACACTTTTATAGTCACATCATAACCTTGTCCACCACGACCACCACTCCCTTTTGAAGAAAACGGGATCGTTCGGTGACGCTAGATGAGATGCAATTAAAGGGTCAGAAACACAGTGAACCGTTAGAGTATGTTTGATTGAAGGTAAGTTTTTTAATGGAATAGAATGATTTGTAACGGGAATGATTGTAAATAGACATAATATTAAAAAATTATTATTTTGGAAAAATTAATGAGTTCATAATATAATATAGTGGCATATTGTTTACAAAATAGACGAATGAAATAGAATGTAATATATATATAATAATAATAATGAATGGCTATTCTATTATGATAAAATAAAACATATGATATTATGCTTAAGGGTATAATTGGTATTATAAAAAATTATTAAGGATATATTAGATAATACATATTTATTATTTTATATTTAATCATAAATTTCCTTTATTGTTTAGGATATAACGAGATATAATATAAAACTTTCATTTTTTATCTCATCACATTTCATTTCGTTATAAACTTTCCTCTTAAACGTCATTACATTACGTTACTAACCACCTAAAAGAATTTCGAAAGGGAAAAAAGAAAACCCTTGCAGAACCCGAAAAGATGAAAATAAGTGATAACGATTGAAAAAGGTTGGAACTCAGAGAAACTCGACGATGATGAACCACCGCGTTGGGTTCGGTCAATACTAGGTCGGGCCAAGTTGGTTCAAATTTACTTGGGCCAGTCTAAGTTGGATTATAATTTGCTCTCGTCGGATTATATGGGCTGGTAAGTGATTTTTGTCGACCGCACAGTTCGGGCCCAACCTGTGAGGAAAAAGTTCATGGGAAGATGAAAAGCTAGTTACACTGTGTTTCAATCAATATAGAAGGGTAAGCCACGGGTCAGGTTGAAAAAATTAAAATAATAAATAATAATTTTATTAAGATAATAGAATGAGTTTTTAAATTTTTAGAAAATGAAATAAATCTATAAAACTTTGACATATCCATGTCATTATAACTTGCCTATGGCCATATGTTTGAGAATAGCGTCAGTCCCCCGAACTTATGTTGTTGGCGAATCAATTCAACTCTATCTACACTCCATAGCCATAGGTTTCAAGAATTGCTTTGCCTCCCAATCAATGAAGTCAGCCTGTACTATGCTGATCCCATTCAATTCACCTGTTCTACTATGTCATTCTGTTACTATTCAAATCCATTCATTCAAATCACCTGTTTTACTAAATCAGTGCTTCGTAGCAAGAAAGAACAGCTGATCTATTTCCTAATTAATAAACTGAAAATTGTACTAGAAATTTAAAGGAGGCCAAAATGTAATTTAACGAATATATTTTAAATTTAATTTTTAAAAATTTTAAATTTAACTATAATATTTTTAAAATATTTAAAATATTATTAACTAAACTTTCATTATTTCTGTGTCTTTTTTCCGTTGACGTGGTTTTCTTTTATATTTTTAAAAATTTATTTGATGGACTCACATGATTTAATTGCATAATAAGCTCTATAAACGCATTAAAAAAATAAATTAACACATTTTTTAATAAATACACAATCTATTTTTTAAATGAAATTTCACATGGCATAATGTGTTGTCACAGTGAGATGTATTAATAAATTTAAAAAAATATAATAAAATATAATATTAATGATGACTTGATGTTTAATTATGTTTAATTTTTATTTATTAAATTTTATTTTGAATATTTAAAAATGTTATAATTAAATTTAAACGTTATATTTGAATTTAAATTACATTTTAATAAAATTTTGAGATTTAAATTACGCAAAAATATTATCTCTTAATCATCCTTTGTAATTGCAAATAATTATGATAAAGACATGATTTGGTGATTCGCTTTTATAATCCACCGTTACATGATACAAAAAACTATTATTATTTTAATTAATTTGTTAATGAATTATAAATGACTATGACTCATAAAGCACATAACGTTTTCTTTGCAATAATTAATAATTACTGACCTATCTGACCGTGTGTGCTTGTTCTCGATCCAAATCACTACTTTTAAGTTTAGTTTGGGACAGCCGTGGCAGTTGACAATCTACTTAAATAGGATTAAAAAGTCCATTAATTTAATAAATTATTAATTGTTATATAAATAATTAAAAAAGTATATTATTAGTCATATAAATTTAAAATTATAAATATAAAATATAAATATAAATAATATAAATTTATTAAATAAAATATTTTATAAAAATATATTATTAGTCATATTAATTAAGAGTATAATAGAAAATAATACTTATAGTGAA
>JAOQMS010000178.1:32836416-32841004 GCA_027563885.1 Erythroxylum longipes | reverse complement strand
AGTATCTTTCATGATCTCTGTAGTGGCGGCCATCCTAGTAATGGCATTGCGTCATGTGCTCAGCTATGCCTTCACCGAAGGTGAAGTTGTTTCCGAAGCGGTGTCTGAACTCACTCCTTTTCTTGCTGTATCTCTCCTATTAAATGGGATCCAGCCTGTTCTATCTGGTAGTTTCATTTTCACGTACTATTACTTCATTTCAATGTCTTTCCTTATTACCCGCAACTCTTGTGAAGGTCGACTAACTCAAACTTGATTAGGCTAATTACCCGCAACTCATGTGAAAGTCGACTAACTCAAACTTGATTAGGCTAATGACCCGCAACTCAAACTTCACTTAGACATCTAATCAACCCGAATTGGACCGATTGACTTTAAGTTAAGTCGAATATGGGAACGAAGAAATCTGTTTAACCGGCACTTTACTTTTTACGAGTTGACTTGGTGCGAGCAGGGATTAGTCTGGATGTGGATGACTTAAAGCCGCCTTCTTATAGTTGGGATCCTGCTAGGACACGTCGTGACTAACCCAAAAAAATAAATAAATATATAATAGTAAGATATTATTTTTTTATACTGATAAATATATTGGCCTCCTATAATTTGTTTTTTTAATTATTATATTTTAACACTATATATCACTTATCTTCTTGTTTATTATTATACAATTTCTTTTTCTCATATTTCATTAATTTATCTTTAATTTATTGTTTAACTCAAAACTATTTAGTAGTATTGAAAATTATAAAATTATAAATAAATAACAATTAATAGAATATAACAAAAGAAAACTATGTAATAATTAAATAATCATATTATGATTGTGTAATATTTTATTAAAATATAAAATTATATAATATTATTGAAATATACATTTGATTAATTTGTGTGTTCCAAAAGGTGTGGCTGTTGGGTGTGGATGGCAAGCATTTGTGGCATACCTCAACGTTGGATGCTATTATTTCGTTGGAGTTCCACTTAGAGCGCTTCTTGGGCTTAAATGCAACTTAGGTGCAAAGGTAAATTACTTTTAACAAAGGTCACATATGATATGATGATGATTGATGAATATAAAGATTGGTATAGTTTTTCTTTTTCTTTTTAAATGCTTTGCAGGGAATATGGTCAGGTATGATAGGAGGCACATTCTTGCAGACTGCGATTTTGGTATGGGTCACTTACAGGACAGATTGGAATGAAGAGGTAAAGTTTATTGCATTTCATCTTGTAATTAACTTATGAATTAATCTCAAAGTCCCCGTAAAATTAAATCAAAGATTAGTGATGGTAATTTTGGCCGGGTTAGATCTTATAGAAGTTAATGAGTCAGCTCTAAGTTGAATAAATTTTTGGTTAAGTTTAGTCTCGGAACTGTTTGAGATAAAATTATGTCTTTTTATTCAATAATTGATCAATTGATTAAAACAACTAGTTTTGACAAGGAGTTGGGATAGATCAAAGTTATTTATGGTTCGGGCTTAATTAGAACCTTTTAAGGAGAGGGCCTAGAATTAGTGACCCCAAGCATAATCAAACTAGTCCAAGCTTGAAATGACATTGTTTAAATACCTGTTTTGATTATATTTTATTTTATATGGATGAGGTTGGATTTCAAACCAAATTAGAACCACAAAGCTTGAATAAGATTCAAATTTGAAGTCTAAGAATTAAAAAATAATTTGAGTCCAACTTGAAAATTAGTCAATTTTCATCGAGCGTGTTGACTTCGAGTTAGACTCGTCCATTTTACCATGTTTAAAAACAACAATATTTTAACTTTTAACCTGATCAAATTAAATTAAGTTAAAATTCAATGCCTAAAAAATCGAATCAGGCCTCATGTCATCCCTGACAATAACATGTTTGTATTTTTTCTCATAGCTCGAGCTTAGTTCGAACCTTCTACGGAGAGGGCCCAGAACTAGCAAACCCAAGCATAATCAGATTGGTCTAAGCTTGAAATAACATCGTTTAAAGACTTTGTTTTGATTTCCTTTTATATCGATAAGGTCGGATTTCAAGCTAGGCTAGAATCACAAAGTTTGAATATGAGTTCAATTTAAAGTCTAACAATTAAAAAATTATAAGTTCAACATGAAACTTAGTTAATTTCAATTAAGCATGTTGACTTCGAATTAAACTCAACTATTTTACTAAACTTAAAAACAACATTATTTTGACTTCCAACTCCATTGATCGAGTTAGAATAATTTACAAATTAATGCCTAAAATTGAAAAAGCTTCTTGCCATCCCTAACAAGAACATGTTATATAAGATAAAAGACTTGTATCTTTTTTTCTCCTTAAATATACTTTTGAAATTTAAATTTATTACATATGTATTAGAATTTTCAATACATATTATTATATAATTGACCGTTATACAATGATATGTAGCATTTATTACATATACAATAATTTGCATAATAATATGTATTAAATTTTGTCAGAATTTAAAAATATATATATTCTTTTGTTAAATTTTGGAATATAGAAAAGTATTTGAACCCTGCATGGTGCTTCATTTTCTTTTCTTTATTTAATGTTCTTTCAGGTGGAAAAAGCAAAAGAACGGTTGCATACATGGGACACGAGGAAGGAATCAACAATAACAACAACACTTCAGTAAAAATTATGATAAATGCAGGATCAAAGGAAGTTCAGAAATTCGCAAATTTGGATTAAAAAGGAGTCTATCTTAGAGAATTAAGTTGATGGTTTATTAAAAGAGTGTTAAATAAGGGTTCAATTCATGAAAACATTTATTTTTATGAGCCATTTCTTCCCAAAATTATATCTATTTTACTTGTATGCTCTTTTTTTTTCCTAATTTCTTCTAATAATTCTTTCACTACTTGTAGAGCTCAACGAAGGAGTTTGAAGTGAAGTCATATTGGCAATGGACTGTTAGAAGTTATTGCTATTTCATTCACTAAAGTAGATTCAAAGTCTCTTACTAAAAATATTTTACAACTTTGTTTGAAGCTTCAATATCTGGAAGAAGGAACTTACACATAATTTTTAGAGGAACTTTGATCTAAATCGAAGCTAAGAACAAGAACACAACAAGCTGGATTGAATGACTTCATTTTATTAATAATAACTTTGGCTTAAATATCCATTCAATACATGATCTTAACAGAAACGAGAAAAAGCAACCCACTTAGCAAAAGCCAAGTGGAAACAGAAACTTGGAACAATTCAAATACAGTTAATATCCTTAAAGACTAGGACTTTATTCTAACAGAAAACCAGTAGTAAACTCCTTCATTCCCTCCCTTAAACTAAGTGTTGTGAAGCAATTAGTTTACACTAGAAATTTCACATACTCATAGCAGCTTTCGAAGCTTCTAAAACACTTCAAGCTTCAATGGTTTGGTCATTATGTTCGCCACCTGATCCTGACTCTCATAGTAAACTAATTCAATTGTACCCTCCTTAGTAATATTCTTTAAGATACGAAACCTCACATCAATATGTTTGCTGCGTCCATGCATAACTTGATTTTTGGACAGCTTGATGGTTGAGCTATTGTCACACATCACAGTAGTACAACTTCCATTAGAATGTCCCAGCTCTTTTAAAATTCTCTTCATCCAGACTCCTCGATAAGCACAAACTGCAGCTGCCACAAACTCAGCTTCTGTGGTTGATAAACTCAGCAAGCCTGATTATTTGTCTTCTGAGCCTCAGACCTATAATCAAGCCCAAAATCTTCATCAATGGAGACAAGCAAGGGAATGTGAAATTAATGCTATGTTGCAGAATAAGACATGGCAGTTGGTTCCTCTCCCTCCAAACACAAATATTGTGGGTAATAAATGGTTCTTCCGTATTAAACGGAAAGCTAATGGGGAGATTAAGCGTTACAAAGCTCGGTTAGTTGCGAAAGGATTTTCTCAGCAACCTTGGATTGATTACAATGAGACGTTTAGTCCGGTAGTAAAGGCAATTACAATTCGCACAATTTTGTCTCTAGCTACTGTTTCTCAATGGCAAATTAGACAACTTGATATATCCAATGCCTTCCTGCATGGACACCTTGAAGAGAACATCTTTATGGCTCAACCGCCAGGATTTGTTGATTCGGTTCATCCGGATTATGTATGTAAATTGCAAAAGTCTTTGTATGGGCTTAGGCAAGCACCAAGAGCTTGGTTTTATCGGTTGAGCACTTTTTTGTTACAACTTGGTTTTCAGGCTTCCAAAGCAGACACGTCCTTGTTCATATGTAAACAGGGTAATATTCAGTGCTTCATTTTGATTTATGTTGATGATATTTTGATCACATGTTCGGATCCTAGTAAGTTGGAAGCTTTCTTACAAGCTCTAAAGTCAACCTTTCCAGTCCGTGATCTTGGTACGTTGAGTTACTTCTTGGGAGTTGAGGTAATTTCACAATCTTCTGGAATCTTGTTGTCACAACAAAAATATATTATTGATCTTCTACAACAGTTCAATATGCGTGATAGCAAACCAACCTTAACTCCTATGACATCTGCTCCACCTCTATCAAAACATGGAGGTGAACTAATGGTTGATGGAGAAAAAATTCGACAACTTGTTGGTTCACTGCAATATGTCACTC
>JAOQMS010000178.1:32811416-32831416 GCA_027563885.1 Erythroxylum longipes | reverse complement strand
TAAGACTTTCATTTTTGGGAGACAAAATAAACTCAATAGTTTTGGTACCTAAAAATGATGCAGGATGGACTAAAAATGAAGCTTAAATCGACAGTGGAAGCTTGGGAGAAAGAGGACCGACGACGGTAATGGTGGAAAGAAGAGAAAAATAACAAAGCGGAGGGAGAAGGGGGCTTCGGGTTTGTTAAGTCTGTGAATAAAACGATGTTGTTTGGATTAAAACCAAATGACGTCATTTTACTTTATGAACAATTCAACAGTTAGTTCCGTTGTTATTTTATCGATGGAATTATGATTCCATCGGTATTCAAGATGCTTATTTTTTTCTGCGAGCTGTTGCTGCCTACTTTTACGACGAACTTTACTGTTCCGTCGCTATATTCTGTTGGAAAACATGCAGGAATACTTTCCCTCCATGCTTATGGATGAATATTTTAGCCATCGCAAAAATAAATTTCTGTCAAATTTACCGATGGATAATCCATTTCTGTTGCTAATTTACTACTGAGTTATATATATAAATAACAAATTACAGATGTACATTACATCTGTAATTTGTTATTTATATATATAACCCAGTAGAAATTTTGCTAAAAAGAGGTATGAAGAGATGTAATGTAAGTAGCTTTATCCCTAATTAGTAGAGAGGTTTTTTTCGAATAACTCATAAGAAACAAGAATAAATAAATAACATAAAAAATAAAGTACTACTAATAATAAAAATAATAATAGTAATAAAAACAACCAATCTTGCATAATTATTGATATAAAAATAAATCAATTAAAAATATATAATGATATAAAAATTTTAGCAGATATTTGTATATTCTAGATTTAAATAAGAATTTTATTCTTTTAATACGTACAACTAATAGACATGAAGTTTAAAGGGTTGCAAAGAATACTTTGATTTTAATGAAAACATAAAAAGTACGCAACACGATTTCAAAAACATGTCTTGAAATTACTGAAGTCATAAAAAGTCTTCGTTTCAGAAAGGAAACCGTAAGTTTGGGCAAAAAAAAGGGCTTTATTAGGGCCCAAAGGAAGTAGTTTCGAAGACTGTATTCTCTACAATCAAAAAAAACTAGGAATGTTAATGATTTGGGTCGAATTAAGGCCAGAAGCCTCATTGGATGGCTTGCGGATTTACTTATGGCCCGATCAGTCCACAAACTAACTGACTCCTGGCCTAGCCCGACCCATCCTTCCTTTTTTTATAAAATAATTTACAAAACGATATTGTTTTTGTTGTTTTGGTCGAGCACCCAAACTATTTTGACCTATGGCCCAGTCCGCCCACGGGTTGACCTGCACTTGACTCAGTCCATCTCATCTTTACTTTTTTTATTAAAAAATTTACAAACCGACATTGTTTTTATTATTCTGATCAAGCCACCGCCTAATATCGGCCCGAACTGTTTTAGTCTGTAAGCCGGTCAACCCGAGCTAAAATCGGACCGGGCTAGATCAAAATTGCCAAGTCTAGAAAAACTCTTTAAAGATATTTTATTTTGTTAATTTGATATTTTATAATTAATTAAAGTTTTTTTGAGTTTGCGACTCGGTGAATTTTTAATACCAAATTTAAGTTTCAAAATAATCAAATAAAATTTAATTAATTAATTTTTAAAATAAGTTGGGTCCAATAATTTTGGTCAAGGCCTATTAAATAAATTATCCTAAAGCTAAGCATAATTTCAAATGACTATAAAAATACTAATGTTTTAAAATAAGACCGAAAAATTAAACTGATAAAACAAAAGAATTAAGGTTTAAAAAATTCAGCCGGTACTAAACTGTCATAAAATCAACTAAAGATTGAATAAAATTAAAGAATTTAAAATATGATTAAAAAAGATTACTATTAAAGAATTTAAAATTTAGTTGAAAAAAAGATTGCCAAATGAAAATTAATTAATTAATTTTGATTTATAAAAATTTATTAATTTATGAAAATCAACTGATTAATTAATAAATTGATTAGTTTTTTACAATAAGAATTATCAAAATAAATTGAATCAAAATTTTGACTAGTTTAAAATTTTCATGATTAAATTGATCGACCGATTGAATTTTTTAATCACTAAAATTACAACAATCACAAGGGGTTAAGAAATTCAATCGTTAAATCTTTGGCTGGTAAAGTGTTTGTAAAAGAAGGAAAAGAAATGGGACGTACAAGCTTCAATACACATTATCAAAAACATATTATCCATCGAAAATTTAATTACTTTGAGAAAATTTTAAAAAAACTGAGGTACTACAGTCTGAAATACATTGTTCTTGAACATATCATCGTAATCAAATATCACCATAGGATTATCACGTTAAATTCTTGTGCTTTATTGCAGATTTAAGTGTCCAAAAGCATATTCCAAATCATTTACTCCTACAAATTAATATTCCATTTAATATATTCAACATGGCATTAATTACTTAATTTCAAATGTGTTTGACTTGCAATCATTACGAGACATTTATTGCTTGAGATTATGTTCATGCAAATATAAATAGACTAATCCTGTGGAGCTAATTTCCTCAATCATTCAAGAGCAAACGAGGAGGAAGATGAGTGAAATTCAATGGAGTTTGATGTTGATCATATTGGCTGCAACATTGAGTCACTACTCGGCTATGGCGGGACCAAGATATCATGTGCACATCATCAATGGCCTGAGTGGTAACATCCAGTTGACAGTTCATTGCAAATCTCGTGACGATGACTTGGGTGTGCATACACTCCTTGTCTCTCAAGACTATGAGTGGAGTTTCAGACCCAATATCTTTGGAACTACACTTTTCTTCTGCTCCATGAACTGGGAACATGGTCATGGTTCGTTTAAAGTGTTTTGGATGGATGCCACGTTCCTTCAGAAGTGCAACTATAAAGATTGTAGCTGGACAGCCCTAGATGATGGCTTGTACATTCAAAACATTCCTGCTTCTACACTTGATTTGGTTTACAAATGGAACATGTAACGTGTTCTTTTTTACTAGACTATGTTGTGTCGTACGCTTGAATAAGACTATTGAAAGATATTCGTTCTTTTTTCTGTTTCCCTTGTTTTTTATTTATTTAGTGAAGAGAATATTATTTTATTACACTCTTCATTTTCATATAATTCTCCTTCTTTCTTGTGTTTCTTGTCAAATGTTTTCAAATGTTCTCAAAGTTCTAAAGAAACTTTATATAGTCCAAGTAATTCCTGAATTGGTTTTCACTTATTTAGTTCCTCGAGTTTTAATTGGTTTGAGAAATATAATTATTAGAAATAAGTATATGGTAAAGATCATATACACTTTTGCCACATCTTGTAAGGATTTTTCTTTTTGATATAAGCTTACACTTACTTAGTTAGATTAAATAATTTTAGTGATGAAATTATTAAAATGCAATGTTTTATTGGTATTTGAAAGGCTAAAAGCATATTTTGAACCTCAACATTTACAACATAATATAGAATAATCTCTATTATTTTAAAGCATACAAATTGAATTTTAACGTTTTTAAAACATTTAAAACAGATCTTAAATGGATGGAAAATTTAAAAGAATTAACTCTCCATCAGTTAAATATTATGTAAATGCTGAGATTAAAAACTAATTATGTATCAATGACATCTATTTTTTATTTAAAATATAAAAATAATGATATGTTAGTATTGACATGATAAATTTAGTTTATTTTAAAAAAGGAAAAGTGGTAGATAATGATAAAATTATATTTCCACTTTTATAGTTTTGTTCATTGATATCCAATAATAAATATAAAATATAAAATTAGTTGCTAATTAACAACATAATCACCGGCTTCATTCCATAAATGTACATTAAACTAACATCTTAAATTTGTGATAAGTTACTTTATATTCTAGTGATTACATATTGCAATTAAGAAGCTTACATTATGTCTGTTCTTACTTTTTACCTTTATTTTAACTTTTCATTTTTATTTTTAAATTTAGTAAAAAAATATGTTTGATTGAATTTTTTATTTATGTTTTTAGTTCTACTTCCAATTTTCAAAGATTAAAATGGATTTATTTAATTAAACATTTATTAAATAGTTTATTTTTTATAATTTTAATGTATAATTTAGTAACAAAAATACAATTACATTAACATCAACAAGTAAACAAAATTTTATTTTTATTTAAAAAGAAAAATTAAAAATAACAGAAAATAAAAATGAAATCAAACAGTTTCAATAACATTTTTATATATTCATTTATTTTCCCCTTTTGTAGGTTGGAAATACATCTATGGTCACAGTATGGATAAATATGGTAGAATGAAATGCTTAACTTTAACTGTAACTTTAGCTAATCCTATAGATTTTTAACGTCCTTAGTAAATGACAAAATTACATATAAGTTGATTACATTATAATAAAATTACATATTGAAGGGTAAAGATAGTACATTATAGTAAAATTGAATTATAAACTCTTCACCATCTCTTCGCAATTCTCACCTTCAAGCCATGTTTCATATGGAGAATAACAGAATTACTTGGAGAAACAGGATGGTCTTCAAGTACTCGAATTTGGTAGTTGTGGATTATGGTAGCTGCCACCAACTTCATTTGAGTGAAAGCTATTTCTTTGCCTAGACAAGTCCTTGGACCTGCATTAAATGCCAAGAACTTGCAAGATGGCTCATGTTTAATCGTCCCTTTCTCTGTAATCCACCGTTCTGGTTTGAATTCCAAGCTATCTTCTCCCCAAATCGACTTTATCCTTCCCAATGCATATAATGAAAACACTATCTTCATGTTTGGAGTGATTCGATGCCCACTTGGAAGAACATCTGCCTCCACAGATGCTTTCTGTTGGAATGGAACTGGTGGGTACAGTCTTAATGACTCGCATAATGCTACATGTAGATAAACTAGGTTTTTGAGTTCATATGCATGGAACAACCTCCATTTTTTTCCTTCTTTTGGTGGTATAGTTGTTTGGAGTTCCCTTCTTATCTTGTGTTCTACTTGTGGATTGTTAGAGACAAGCCAGAAAAACCAAGTGAGAGCTGAACTTGTGGTGTCTCTTCCAGCAATCAGGAAGTTCAGGATGGTGTCTCGTAGAAACATGTCATCTAAAGTTGTTCCCATCACCTTGGCTTCATGCATGTAAGAAGCTAGCAAATCAATTCCTCCTGCATCTTGTGTCAAAACGGGTTTTTCTTTGAATTCTTCTCTTTTTCGTGCTATGTATTTGGATATGATATGATCTAAAGTTCTTCGAGCTTTGATCATTTTGCCCTCTTGTCCAACACCCATCCACCTCTGCAACTTCCATAACCATTCTGGCCTGGCATACCTGTAAAATATTACCTCTTCAGCATCATCCAGGGCCTTTGAGAATTGTACTTCAGGAAATTCAATAGAGAGACATTTAGGGTCATAGCCTGTAACGAGTATGCATGTGAGATCGAACGTGAACCTCTGGAACAAATCTTGCAAATCCAGGACAAACCCTTGTTTAGCCACATACTCGAGAACTGGAACTAACCCATTTGTCACCTTGTCCTGGCTTGCATTCACCAGGAATCGGTGAAACCGTTGATGGTTGATCATTGCATGAGCAAGCTTCCTCTGGTTCTTCCACATGCCAGAGTCGGAATTGAAAATCCCATCTCCCAAAATGTCAAATATCTCCGAGAATTCGTGTCCCTTGGGATAGTTCGAGAAGTTGGAGCTCATTATATAATTTATATTGGCTGGATCAGCAGTTCCCAAGATCTCCATGTTGCAAAACCAGGGACCATGATTTAAGAAGTTGCCTCCACTTAGCTCCAGAACTTCATGCAGTCTGTCATGAATGCGATGAAGATGGAGAAGAATATCGGGTATCATACCCAGTATCGGCCAATTTATAGGGTACCCATCAGCGCTACAATAATAACGAACTAGTAAGAAGCCAATGAACGCTAAAAAGATCTCAAGGAGTCCTATGAACGCCATCGAAGACTTGAAGTAATCTACTAGGTACCAAGAGCCAACACTATGCACATATTTATAATTATCAAATTGTTCTTTAAGAAAAAGATAGATAAAGAAGGGTTTTATGAGGTTTTGCCACCTATGTAGCCACTTAGTTAACTCGACCCTTCGATATTTTGCCAAGTAGCAGTTGATAATACATGTCTTTCTTGCGGAGCTTTACAGGAGACAGTTAAGGAGACGCATTATCAAAGCTCAATTCAACGGTTTGTAGTTGAAGCAATACATTAAGTTCACAGTTCATGACAAATTCTTCTTTGTGTGTATGCCAACTACATCCGGATCGTTGTTATCTCCAAGTCCTCTATGAATTTATTGCACTTGAATGAAGTTTTTGCACCATTGTCAAGCACATGAATAAGTACTAAAATTGCTATAAATAATTCAATAATAAATCATCAAGTCTAATTCTATATAATTAAGTCTAATTTTGTGTATAATAAAAATAAAACCGAAACCACTAAAAATTAGTTATTATGAGAGAAAAATGCTAAGAAATTTTATTTTTGTGTTGAATTCTAAATTCGTATATACTGTATCTTCATATATTTCATCATTATTTTTTAAGTATTATGATTTTTTTGAAAATGTCATATTAGTATATAGAACATGAAGAAAGTTTCTATTATAATTTAAAATAAATAAATATTTTTTTATGAAATATATTAAAACCAATAAATCATGAAATATACTAAATCCATCAGTTTTCTTATAATTATTTATAATTTAACATAAATAAAATGTTTTTTACGAAATAAATTGAAGCCAACAAAATATGACATATATATATTAAATCTATCAGTTTTAATTAAGAACAAAATGATTTAAAATTACTATTACAACACCAATTCTATTTTTTGCCTAGTTAATATAATAAGAAGGCGAGATAATGTAATTTTAAACTCACCTAAACTTTCAAGAATTGAATCACTGTTTCGCTTACATTTATAACGTTTTAAGAATCTACAAGGTGTGGTTCTTGACTCATCAACTATATATTGAGAATCAGCAAAACGAAATACCAAATTAAGTGAAGATTATGTCATCCATCTCCTGGAAACCCTAACCTTGAGTCCATGCTTCATACGAAGAATTATGGAAAGACTAGGGACTACATTATGCCCTTCAACAACTTGAACGTGATAATTGTAGACAACAGATGCAGCAATTGCCTTCATTTGAATCAAAGCAACCTCTTTCCCGAGACAAATCCTCGGTCCAGCTCCAAAAACTGCGAACTTGTAGGATGGTTCATGCTTAATCTCTCCAACTTGTGAAATCCATCTTTCAGGCTTGAACTCTAAGCAATCATCTCCCCATATTGAGCTCATCCTTCCCATTGCATACACACAAGGAATTACTTTCATCTTTGGACATACAAAGTGACCACTTGGAAGTGTGTCTTCTCTAACTGAAGACTTGTGGTTAAAAGGAACTGGAGGGTACAGTCTTAGTGCTTCACATATTGCACCATGCAAATAAGCAAGTTTCTTGAGATCTTCTATCTTGAAAAGCTGCATTTTATCAGATTCTTTTGATGGTAGTATGCTTCTTAGCTCCTCTATAATCTTGGTTTCTACTTGTGGGTTCTCTGAAACCAGCCAGAAAAACCAGGTCATGGTTGAAGCTATTGTGTCTCGACCAGCCAGCAAAAAGTTTAAGATGACATCTCCAAGAAATTTGTAATCTAATTTGGTTCGGATGGAAGTAGATTCAGTACTCATATATGATGTCAAAAGGTCGATACCGTGTCCATCTTTGAGTCTTGTTCCTTGTTTCATATCTTTATCTTTTGCTGCTATAATATCAGACAGGATACGATCGAGAGTTTCCTGAGCTTTACTAAATTTGTTCTCCACCCCAATTCCCAGCCACCTTTGTAGTTTCCAAATGCTCTTAGGCAAAATATGTCGATAAAGTGTTGCTTCGAGTGCATTATCAACAGCTCTCGAGAATTCAACTTCAGGGAATTCAATGGAAAGGCATTTGGGGTCATACCCAGTAACCACAATGCAAGTGGCATCGAAACTGAATCTCTGTAACACATCTTGGAGGTCCAGGACTAGTTCTTGATTAGCTACGTGATCAAGGACTGGAATGAACCCTCTATCGATCTTCTCCTGAGTGCTCTTGATGAAGTACTGGTAAAACCTCCGATCTGTAATCAACTCTTGAGCAACTTTTCTTTGGCTTGTCCAAGAATCAGAATCTGCACTGAAGATTCCATCTCCAAATACCTCTAGAATTTCCTTGAACTCCTCTCCTTTGGGGAAGTTGGCCACATTAGAGTTCAGAACGTACTTAATGTTTGCTGGATCAGCTGTGATCAACATGTTCATGTTGCTAAACCAAGGTCCTTGGAACTGGAATGTGCCCTTTTCTCGAGCTAAAACTTTAGTGCATAGATCATAAATCCGATATGCTGGAAGAAGAACGATAGGCAACATTCCTATAACTGGCCATTTCTTTGGAATGACAATTTTCTTGCTAAAACAAAAGAGTATAAGTAAGCCAAAGATCGGGAGAAAAGTTTCGAGGACGCCTATTGAAACCATATTCTTGGAGTTGCATGCAAATGCCCTGCTCTAACCTTTCTAATTTATATACCAAGATAAAGTTTGCCATTGGCTCGAAGATTAAGTAAATGTATGAACAAACCACCCGAGCGCAAAAACAGGGAAGTGTTTATAACTCGTAGTGATACATATTCTACCAAACACTCCTTATATCATAGCTGTTTGAGAGTTTCTCAACTTTTAACAAGCTAGTATTTGGTGTCATGCCACGATACAGAAATAAGTATGTATAATTTTAAATAAATTACAATAGCTCAAAGGGGTAAGTCTAATTTTTAAGAGGAGTTTCTTTTGCTTATAAACCAAGAATTCAATGGATGAACACATAAAATCTTAAGTGCAATAAATAAACAAAATAACAATAACAATATTTAAATGTAAAGTAGAGGCTCAAAAGTATATAATTTTATTCCTAACCGATAGAGATAAAGAGATTATTTTTAATAGATTCATATAAAAAAATAAAATGTATTAAATGAATAAATAAATATTAAATAAATACATAACTAACCAATTAAAACAAACCATGTATTCTTAACTTGGACGTAGCCCTTTTTTTTCCTGACGCAAAGCTTGGACGTAATGTTGTTATGAACCTACTCAATAGTATTGCCGTATCAAATAGTTCATACCGATTGGGTTGTACCATAAGCATTATAAGTTCACACCAACCGAATGATTAAACCAGCAACCATTGACTTCGACGTCTGTTTGTCATGCATTACTGATGATTCCGCACATATTCAATCCTGAAAGAAATGGTAATTTTGAAATTTCCTTAGTAAAATTTTGAACAAATTACGGAGAAAAATGATATTATTTAGTGTTTCGGTTAAAACAGTTTAATCCGAGTTAGCGCAATCTTATTAATTTTAAATTCGACTTAAGATCTAATTAAATTAAAATTCGTTTATTAACTAAGATCATGTCAACATCGATTTGTCATTCCTAGTGAGGCTTTTGAGATATTAGAACGATACCTGAAAATTTTTGCCTAGTAATGTGTCCAAGATTCGAACCTAAAGACATTTGTAAGTGTTTGTTTTATTATCTGTTTTTTTTCTTCTCTTTTGGTTATGAAAAACTGATATAAATCACCATCTCAATGATTAAACCATCTTGGCTTTTATTTACACATTTATTTGGCTGTTAAAGAGGTAGAAAGCAAAACATCGACTAGTCCTGTAGGGCCACTAATTCTTTAAGAGGTTGGTTCTGACAGTATTAGTCATTATTGATAACAAGAAATAATAGGAATGAAGGTACGGTTGACTAACCAATCCAGAAGAGCATTAGCTCTTCGGAAGAAATTGTAATAGGCGGAAGTGGAACAAACATCACATAACACACAAAAATACATTACCCATTAATCGTTAAAAACTGATCATAAATACTTCGATCTATATGATTAAAGAGCACATACGAGTTCAATAAGTTGATATGTTACATGTTTCCAATTTTAGGAAGAACTAGTTCAGTCAAGTTATTGTAAAAGAGTTCTAATCTAATGAATCCTGCATCGAAATTGAGGATGGAAACTGGGTCCAGGATCGGTGGCCTCGGCCCCAAGATTTCTTAAAAAATTGGAAACAAAATGACGCCATTTTATATTTTAATTTTAAAAGAATTGGGCGGGTGAGACTTGGGCCCAGTTAGGCTTCGGTTCATGCCTGCTAACTCGAGTCCCAGCCCCAGTAGCCTGAGAATTGACCGGGCTTAGGCTTGATAGCCCAACCCATCCTATTACCATTCCTAATCAAAATCATGAAACATTAAGCAACTAATTTTTTTTTTCCTTTCACTACAAATTCAAGAAATCATTACACAAAAAGATAAGAATTGTTGAGAAAAACCTATGTTAGCTCAAGACTTAATAATTTTGATGATGACCTTTCAAATTAGATTTATTTCCTTCTATTGCTAATGGGTTAATTCTTCAAAGGAAATAAAATCATATGATAAATGCTTTCTTTCTTGCGGAAACCTTCCTTATGAACTTTCCTAATTTATTAGAAATGATTTCACAATATCTGGAAGGATCTTACAAATCACAATCAGCTCTATGACATGATCATTTGTCTTAACATTTGGATACTAGAAGATTTTATCAAACATGGTATTGAAGATTCAAAGTCAGTTCAAGATATAAGAGAAGCAATGGCTAGTTGAAGAAGACATTTACTTAAGGAAGAGCTACTTCTTTTGCAAAAACAGATCATACTCTTGAATTATATCAACAACATCAATACTCTTGACAGTGATATCGTTATCAAATCTCTTGTGCTCTAGCAAGTGAAAATTCTTCTTGAGAGAAATCACTGAAGCTCATATCGAGCAAACTTCGTTTGTTGAGAGCTTATAGAGGCTAGTTAAATACTACTAGTTTGGAAGGTTGGAGAACCTTGAAAAATATGAACTTGTGAGCTTGAAAAGGCTCGTCAAATTACTACTTAGGATTTTAGTTAAACACTTAAGTTAGATACTTAGAGACTGGACGTAGGCTTAGGTTATAAGCTGAACCAATATAAATCAACTGCATCATTCCTCTCTCTCTTTAACTTTTATATTTTTACATTATATTGTGTGTGTGTGTGTGTTCATTTTAGCAAAAGGCTTCTTCACTTTTATAATAGGTTCCTTCTATTTTCAACTTGCAATAGGTTCCTTTTAGTTTTAACAGGCGCCTTCTGTTTTAAATTGTTTTGATAGGATTTATAGTTTCGTAGGCGCCTATCATTTAACGAGCTCTTTTCGTTTAACTGACTTCTATTGTCTGAAAGGCTCCTATTGTTTTAAACTTTAACAGGCCCCTATCTTTTCTCTCTTGCATGAGTTTGCTTTATCATTTAGTATCAGAGCAAGGTTTCACATTTTTGTGTTTTACAGCATGTGATAGATCATGGAAAATATTTTAAGAAGTTTCGAAAAACAATTCTTCTCAAAACCTCCTTACTTCAATGGAAACAACTACTTATACTGAAAAGAGAGAATGACAATCTATCTCCAATTTGTAAATATTGAAGTCTGGCAAGCCATCAAAGTTGGAGCTAGACTTCTCACTACTGATAACGTAGAGTATGGATTGATGCTGACAGAACAAATGCACAACTAAACGCTAAAGTAAAACATCATCTGATATATGCATTATCTCCAGAATAATATGAAAATGTTAGGATATATGTTATATATCTAAGTAATTAGTTTTGGCATTATTTATTAATTGGATATATAAGATATTAATCCTTGTTTACTTGGATTCAAAAAGTGATTTTAGATAATGTTCTAGATGTTATGAAATCTTATTTTGAATAGATGTGTATCTTGAAGAGGTTTGAATTATAGAAAATTCTTTAGATAAATTCTTTAGATAGTTTAACAACATCATCACGGCCTTAAAAAACTTGGGAAAGATATATCCCAATGGTGAGCTTGTAACGAAGATTCTAAGGTCACTACCAAAGGAATGGAGACCTAAGGTGACAGCTCTAGAAACTGCAAAGGATCTAGACACTATTTCACTCAACTGGCTACGAGAAAACTTGATGATCCATGAAACCGAGCTTAGGCAAGATAAAGGATCCTCCTACATAAGAGGAATGACACTAAAAGCAGCCTGGTCAGATGAGGATTTTGAAAGATTTGAAGAGGATGAGCTTAAAGAATTTAACAACGACTGTCTTATAGCTGAATCAGGAAATAATGAGGTATATTATTCTGACTATGATATTGAAGTTGATGAATTGAAAAATGCATATCATGAATTGTATGATCATTACAAAAAGCTAACAGTGAAGTATTTCAAAAAAGTTGAGAATTCCAAGAACAATGATGCATCTCTAAAGAGAAAGATAAAATCATTGGAATCTGAGAATGAGAATTTGGTTACCAAGATTATGTCTCTTGAGGTTGATTGTAAGCAAAAGGTCTCTAAAAAGGAAAATCTAGAAGAAAGAGTGGCTAAGTTGGAAAATTCATTGCTAAAAATTGATTATGAAAAGGTGAGACAGAAGAAAAAGTCACCACCTTAGAAGTTGAGAAAAAGAAAAGTGCTGGAAAGATCTTATCTCCAGAAAAAGATCTGGCAAATTATGTTGATGGAAGGAACAACTTTGATGTATTGTTTGGTAGTGGTAAATGCATTTTTGATAAGGTCAGAATAGGATACAATGCAAACAATAAAATCAGGCCATACAATAATTTCTTTGTCAAATCTAGCAATTACTGTAGCCAAAATAGTAGGAACTTGATACATGGTATAAATTATATCAGTTCTTATTCATCTGTTCAGTGCTTTTATTGTGGTAAACATGGTCTTATTAGTTATTATTGTAACTTTCGCAGAATGAGAAAATTATCTCAAATTTATGTTTGGAGACTGAAAGGTCAAACTACTAACCTAAAAGATCCAAAAAATTAGGTACCTAAAGTGAGATAATACTTTCTACAGATATGCTTCTAAACAGTGACAAAAGAAAATCAATAGATAGTTGATAGTAGATATTTGAGACACATGACAGGTGAAATATCACATTTCAACTGCATTGAAAGAAAAGATGGAGTTTTGCAAAAAAATTCAAATTGAAAAAGAGTATTGTATTTCATCGATTAAGAGTGATCATGGAGGAGAATTTATAACAGAAAATTTGAAGATTTTTATGACAAATTTGGTAAGGTATAGGCTCCTCGAGTATGGTATGAGAGGTTAAGTAACTTTCTGCTTGAGAATACCTTCGAAAAAGGAAAGCATTAATGCAAGGGGAGAGTTAAGAGTTAAGATGAAGTATATTTTTGCCTGGTTTATTCTTACACGCTTGTGATATTTTTTGGCTATTGGCACTACTGTCGCCTGCAACCAAATTAAAAAGAAACCAACTTTCGTTAACACAAATTAATGTAGTAGTGGAAAGTGGGTATCGTTCTACGAGGAATTTTAACGGTAAATAATTTACGAGTTCGAAATAAATTAAATAATTTAAAATTGTGAGTTAAACATAATTTAAATGGAATATGAAATTGAAAAATAACAAATAGCAAAACAATGATAATCAATAAGAACGAATCTTGGCTTCCGGTCTCCTTCATTATTGAACTTGCGTTGATCATCGACACTAAAAATAACCAATTTATCAGTTAAGCATTCGTCATGGTAAATTTCTCTACCTATTTTCTCTTATGTTTAGTTAACCAAAACATGTATATGAATTAACCCTTATTAATCAATAACCTGGATACGATCTCATATGTAATTAATTAATAGCTTACGAATAAAAAAAATCGACGAACTAGACAACATATATACGATGTATATTTAGCCTAGATAATTATTTTTCCTAGAATCATGTCCCTAACGTAGTAGACACAAATCCTAGCCGCTACTATTGATTAAAAGAATTGAACGTCAATCTATTTAATCTAGCGATTAATTGAATAAAATCACAAACTAGTTGCGCACTTAGCTGTTAAATCAAACAATCAAATAATGATCGAGAAAAATAATTAATACTTGACTGATAAATCAATTGAAACAAAGAACAAAAGTCTTACAACATTCAGAGTTTAATCACTAGGATTCCGTAAATCAAGAAAAAAGATTTAACTATTCATAATGAAATTGAAAATAAAAGAAATAACAAAACTCATTGTCTCCACCCCAGGTCTTTATAGAACTTCCGAAAATATGTAGCAAACTACTGCAAAAAATTGAAAGACAATAGCTGTAGAAAGTAAGAAGAAAAGTTGCAAAATAAACGTCAAAAACTACTCCTAAGGTGGCTGTCGAAAAAGCAAGCAAAAACACTGTAGAAAAATGAAAACTACTCCTAAGGTGGCTGTCTCTTGTGAATAGTACATGTTTTATATTCTTTTTTGATTTCTTCTCTTCCCTCCTATGATCTTTTGCTGATAATCCTTATTCCCACTTCAAGTTGCAGATCCCATTGATAAGATAGCAATCTAATCTTTAAAGATTGTGAAAATTTGAATTTGAACTTGAACACAAAATCTGCAGATTCTATCTTCATCCTTGCACGTGGCCACGTCTAGTCACTAAATTGCTGCCAAACTAGAATTTTCGGGTTTCTTTGTTTCTTTTGTGTCTTTTTAACTTAATTTCATCTCCCAAGTGTTGGAAATCGTCAGAAAATAATTAAGACACAAATCCATCAATTTTTGAATAATAATTCCAACATATGAGAGAAATTTACATATCAAATAAGTGCAAAATGACAACTTAACAAATTCCCCTACACCAAACCTTTACTCGCCCTCGAGCAAACAAGCCAAACCACTATACTTTATCAATTCATTCTTTAGAAGATTAAAAACACACAATCCATTAACTTGGGCCAATAAGACTTAAGTTGCAACACATATCCTAATTGCTTTTCACCAATGCAAATAAACGAAGTCAAAATAAGACATCTTTGTTCAAAAGCAAATATGAAATCAAAATGAATTCTTCTCATAGATTTTGCTCTTACACTCAAGTGTTTGAGGGTAACGTGTTTCTCTCAAATCTCTCTCTAACATATTACACTACCATAGGCTTTCAATTTCACCAGTTATCATTCATTCAGATCACATGAGCTAATAGATCATAAGGACTTTATTCAGGGTTGTAATGAGGCTAGGTTCACAGGTGAGGTAAAAATAGCAAAAGGTTAATCACAAGCATTCACAAAGTATCAAGTAAAAGGGATACTCAACTTAAAATTCTGAGATAAACACATGACACAAATGGTTACAACTACTCATACTATCTCCTGCTACTATGCTTTATTCTTTCTTTTTTTCCTTTTCTTTTCTTTTTTTTCGAATAATGCTAAGAACAAGGGAAAACAATAAAAACAAGAGAAAATAATAAATACATGAGTAGAAGTACCTATAAAAATATCTCAGAATACAATACAGAACAAAAGTCCCAAATTACTCAATGCTTCATTTAACTTGTGATAGGGTAAGGCTAATGGGATTTTTGGGTTTTAAAAATAAGGTGATTGATTGAAAAACAAGGATAAAGGCTAAAAAAAAGTTTGCAAAGGGAAAATAAGTAGGTGGGTTATTTTTAAACTAAAGGGTTTAAAAACAAGGAAGGCCTTAATCATGTCTATATCCCATGTAATCAAATAAATTCAAATCGGTTCCGTACAAGTTCTGAAGGCAACATGAATAGAGGAGCATCACACAGTTCAAAGAAATAATACGACATAAAGATGATGTCATTTAGGTTCAAATTTCGCTAACAGGTTTAACTTAAGAATTCACTTCAATTCCACACATTCCTCATCACTTAAATGTCAAAATTTTGACTAAGTCTATAAGATCAGTTATTGCAATCAATCAACATGATTCACCTTAAAACTCACTTAGCCCAATTTAATTTCATGCATATACTCAATCTCATCCAAACTAATATGACAAAGCTTTATGGCTTAACATGTATAACCACATGCAAAAATCAATAAAACTCACACAAATCGAAAATATTCACACACCAAAACTCCAATGTTTTTCCCCCACACCTAGACCAACATTGTCCTCAATGTTAAAGAAGCATAAGTAAAAGGAAAAAGTTAAAGAAAGCTTCTCTATTATGGAAGTGCCGAAATCAAAGTTTTGGCGGATGTGGCAGTTAGAACATTGGTAGCAAAACGAAGTGGAGGGGATAGTCAACGAGAATCACTCTTCTTCCTTGGCATTGTGTGAATTTCGTGAAAGACAACCTGCGATAGAACAAGACAATAACGCAAGCACAAAATCACACGTTAGAGTTGATGGGTGGGTTAGCAATGAAAACTAGGAGTGACGTGAGTTAGTGGTGGGCAAGTAGGAGTGAATGTCTAATATGGGTGGTGATGTGCGACAGCTGAAAATTGAATCTTGAAACTTGAAGGAGAAATTTGACGAAAACAAAGAGAGGGGGAAAACAAGGGTGGTGAGAAACAACCAAAAATTCTAATCTTTTTTTTTGTTAATGAAAAGAAGAAAATTAAAATGACAGAAATAAAAATGTGAATTTAAATTCCTAACTGAATGAAATAAACATGTTGAAATGAAAATAAAAACTGCTGAAAATAAATAAGATAAACAAACCTGAAATATTTATGGGTTCCCCCGAATGCGCTTCTTTAAAGTCATTAGCTAGACATGTTTCGTTACTTACCTGATCAGAAATAGGTTAGGGGCACCAACTCTATTTCTTCCACTCGTTCGACTAAAAAGTTTTCATAATATGGCTTCAGGAGATGTGTATTAACTTTAAATACCTTAGAGGTATCTAAACTCTAAATTTCTACCGCACCATGAGAAAAAACGTTAGTAACAATAAACAGTCCAAGCCAGCGAGATCATAATTTTTCTGGAAATAACTTAAGCTTCGAATGATAAAGAAGAACCTTTTTTCTGATGGAAAAATATTTCTTAGAAATCATTTTATCATGAAAAGCTTTAGTTTTTTCCTTATAAATTTTCGCATTTTCATATACCTCATTACGAATCTCCTCTAATTCTTACAATTGTAATTTCCTATTGTTACTAACCTCCATCTGATCCTTATTCAACTGCTTCACAGCCCAATAAGCTCTATACTCTATTTCTACAGGTAAATGACAAGGTTTACTGAAAACTAACCTGTAAGGTGACATACCTGTAGGAGTTTTATATGCAGTTTGGTATGCCCGCAAAGCATCGTCCAATTGTAAACTCCAATCCTTTCGATTCGGATTCACCACTTTCTCTAGTATGGATTTGGTCTCTTTATTGGACAACTCAGCTTACCCACTTGTCTGCGGATGGTAGGATGTAGAGACGCGGTGTGTGATACCACATCTTTTCATTAAAGCTTCAAAAATCTTGTTGCAGAAATGGGTTCCTCGATCGCTAATGATAGCTTGAGACATTGCAAACCTGACAAAAATATTTGATTTAACAAAATCAATAAAAGTTTTAGCATCGTCAGATATAGTAGCCTTAGCTTCAACCCATTTCGAAACATAATCTACAGCTAACAAAATGTAGTTGTTACCAAAGGAGGAAGGGAAAGGACCCATAAAGTCTATTCCCCAAACATCAAAAATATCACATACTAGAATGTTTGTAAGTGGCATTTGATTCTTCAATCCCAAGTTACTTGTTCTTTGATAGTGATTGCAAGACTTGCAAAACATGTAAGAGTCATAAAATAACTTAAGCCAAAATAGTCCACACTCAAGAATTTTTGGAGCAGTCCTTTTGGGAGCAAAATGTCCCCCCCACACAGATGAATGACGAAAATGTAAAATAGAAGGAATTTCATCATCTATGACACATCGCCTAAAAATCTGATCAGAACAAAATTTCCATAAATGAGGTTCATCCCAAATATAATATTTAGCCTCTCGCTTAATTTTGTCTCTTTCAGCTCTAGATAAATCGCTAGGTAAAGACTTAGTCACCAAATAGTTTACTATGTTCGCATACCATGGAATTACCTGTTGAATTGCGAAGAGGCTTTCGTCTGAAAATTTGTCATGAAGAGCATCAGATGTGGTACTCGAATTGATCCTACTTAGATGATCAGCCACCAAATATTCAGCTCCTTTCTTGTTGCTGAATTCCAGATCAAATTCTTGAAGCAGTAAAATCCATCGAGTCAATCTCAGTTTGGCTTCTTTCTTGTTCACCAAATACTTCAGAGCTGCATGATCTGAATAAATGATCACCTTTGTCCCCAATAGATATGACCGAAATTTCTCCAATCCAAAGACGACTGCTAAAAACTCCTTCTCCATCGTAGAGTAATTTTTTTGGGCATCATTAAATGTCATGGACGCATAGAAAATAATATGAGGTACCTTGTCCACTTGTTGGCCCAGCATGACACCAACTGCATAATCCGAAGCATTGCACATCAACTCGAAGGGCATGTCCCATTTCGGTGGCTGAATGACCGAAGTTGTATTCAGTCGCTCCTTAAGTTCATCAAACGCATTTTTGCATGGCTCGTTGAAATCAAACTTCATGTATTTTGGAGCAATCTGCACATGGGGTGCGCATTTTTAGAGAAGTCCTTGATAAATCGCCGATAAAATCCTGCGTGACCAAGAAAAGAACAAACTTCCCGCACAGTCGTGGGGTAAGATAAAGATAGAATAACACCTATCTTAGCCCTATCGACTTCAATTCCTTTTGAAGAAACATTATGACCCAAAATAATGCCTTGATCAACTATGAAACGATATTTTTCATAATTTAAAACCAAATTGGTTTCAATGCAACGTTTAGCACTTTTTCAAGATTGACAATGCATGTTTCAAAAGACTCTCCATAGACCATGAAATCATCCATAAAAATTTCCATGCAATTTTTCACAAGATTAGAGAAAATACCTATCATACATCGTTGAAATGTTGCGGGTGCGTTACACAATCTAAATGGCATTCTTCGGTAAGCAAAGGTGCCGAATGGACATGTGAAGGTTGTCTTCTCCTGATCCTTAGGTGCTACCAAAATCTGGTGATATCCTGAATAGCCATCTAAACAACAGTAGTGAGATTTACCTGCAAATCTTTCAAGCATTTGATCAATAAATGGAAGCGAAAAATGATCTTTTCTAGTAACTGAATTAAGCTTCCTATAATCTATGCATACCTTCCAATCATTTTGAACATGAGTTGGTATTAACTCACCATTGTTATTTTCAATCACAGTCACACCAGTTTTCTTCAGAACTACCTGGACTGGACTTACCCAATTGCTATCCGAAATTGGATAAATAATACCAGCGTCAAAAAGCTTCAAAATTTCTTTCTTCACCACTTCCATCATGGGTGGATTCAGACGACATTGGGGTTGCCTTACCTCCTTCGCTTCATCTTCCATCAAAATTCGGTGCATGCAGATAGTGGGGCTAATACCTTTTAAATCAGCCACTGTCCAACTGAAAGCTTCTTTATTCTCCTTTAACACGTTAACCAGCTGGCTTTCCTGCACAGCCGAAAGTTGATTAGAAATAATAAGAGGCAATGTTTCTTTCTCACCTAAAAAGATGTACTTCAAATGACTAGACAAGCTCTTCAACTCCAATGTTGGTGGGTTGACTAATGACGGCAACAATTTCAAACTTTTGGGCATTTCCACGGATATCAGTTGATGGGAGAGTGGTTCGGTTGTCTCCAAGCAAAGTGACATCTCTATTGGTTCACCAGCTAATGTTGTTTTCTCCCTTTCTTGCCAATGTGATGCGTTTTCATTAATTACCTAGATAATGTCGACTCCTCACTTCCTTGCCACGTTGATGCCTTTTCCATTTCCAAGATCATTTTAACTTCATCTTTGTACTTCAAAATCAAGTTTTCCTGCACCCATATGTCAATAAAGTCCACAGAAACAATAGGTTGTTCATCATCCGAAATTTTCATGGTATTGTAAATATTAAACTTAATT